>JBBMOE010000078.1:1422788-1672831 GCA_037975065.1 Chaetodon trifasciatus
CCTCCTCCTCTCCCTGTGCTGTGCTGTTTGCCCCCCCCACGTCTTCCCCGTCCCTCCATGTTTGAGGTCATTTGACCGGGCCTCCCCTCTCTCCCCTCCTTCAGAACTCTGTCTCCTTGCCGTTTCCTATTTCCCGTCCGCCAGCTCCCCCTCTTCCTCTTCCTCTGCTACCAAAATGGCCCGCTTCCACCGTCGGCTGAGCGTCACCTGGCTGAGCTCCAGGTCGCCGACGTCTCGCTCCCGCGGGTCGAATCAGCTCTTCCACCGATTTTCAGCCGAATCATGAGTGGTTCAGTTATCAGCTGCTGATTTAGTGAGCGGACATCCCCGAGTGATAAATGTGAGAGGAACGATGCATTCTGGGAATATTCCAGCCAGCCTGTCCCACGTTTAAGAAGTCACACAAAAAGAAGAAACACAAACGAGTTCAGCAGACAGTAAATAAGATGTAAAACTTAAAGAATGAGACATGATGAAGAATGACTGACATCAGAAGATAAGCAGCTGCTGATTGTGTGTCTGTTCCTCATGTGTTGACCAGGACGAGGGACGCTGGCCATGTTTCAGCCTGTGAGATGAGGATTATCTGAGCATTAAATCAGAGTTATTCAGGTGATTCAGTAGCAGACAGAGCAGATGTGGAGGTCGGGGTGGCGGATCGAGCGTCCAGCTTCCATGTCTGTTTGTAATAGCTGAGTGCTTCAGGAGGATGTGCAGCTTCCACCTCGTTGGTTCTCCTCCTGGGCCTCCACAGCTTCTCCCTCAGCCTGTGTGTCCGCTCTGAAGGCCACGCTGCCTCAGAGGAGGCTTTTGGAGTGGGCAGAGAGGCCATCAGAGCAGACCTTCAGCCTCAGCTCGGCACACTGTTTCAGCTCAAACCGGAGTCTTTTTCCTCGTGCAGAGTGAAAGCTGGCCTGAGAGAGGCCTCAGCGACGGAGGGAAAAGTGTTCCAGACCTGCATTCCTTTCTCTGTAAGTCTCTGTAATCCTCCTCTGCACATTACACTTACTGTGCTCAGTCTGCATTCAGGACGTGAGCGGCGATGACGGCCAGCTTCTCCCTCAGCTCCGTCATCATGTCTGTGCAGCTCTGTTTCACTGCGCGCACACACACACACACACACACACACACACTTTCACTGTGCTTTACCAGCTCAGAGCATGCTCAGACTGGATTCCTCCGGCAGCTCAAAGCAAAGCCTCCTCTTCCTCAGAGGAGTTGGCTCTCAGGTCTGTGTTGTGACGTTACTTTGCAGGCGTCACAGTGAATGCTCGCCTCACCTTTGACCCACATGTGATTTTAAAACACTTCCTCAGCTCACACATGTCACGCAGGTCACCTTTGACAGCTGAATACATCAACGAGTTAACGAGTTAAAACTCTTTAGAATAAATACGTTGAATAGATATTTAAATATTGTATTTAATGTTTCTGAGCCTGGTCCAACAGATCATGCTGGCCTACTTTTTTGGCCTCTGTTAATGTGAAAAATGAGATTGTTTTTGGGTCATAATGCAAAGGCCTGTGCTGACATTAAAGCTGCATTTGTGTTGAATGTCTCTGTTTCAGTGCCGTCCCCTCAAAGACAGAGACATCTGTGGACAAACAAAAGCAAACTACCTGCTCTGATGCCTCTGAGCAAAGTGAGGAAATGATACTTCAGTTTGTCCGACTCTCAGCTGTGCAGCTCGTTTAGTATTCTGATGGAGAGCCTCCGTCTGGTCAGCTGACCTCCGTCACGCCACCTGTGCTCGCTCTCTCTCTGTCTCTCTGTCTCTCTCTCTCTGTCTGTCTCTCTGTCTCTCTCTCTCTGTCTGTCTCTCTGTCTGTCTGTCTCTCTGTCTGTCTCTCTGTCTCTCTCTCTCTCACCCCTCTGTGCCTCTTTCAATCAGCGAGTCTATCCCGACCATCAGCGTGGCGTGGGCGGGTTTGTTTGTTTGTGCCAGAATGTGTGTGTGCGTGTGTGTGTGTGCGTGTGTGTGTGCGTGTGTGTGTGTGCGTGCGCGCACGCCTCTTTCATGGACTATCAGAATCATCAGCAATCTCCTGCATCGTTCTTCCCCTGATTGAGCCGAAGTCGGGGCCCCTGTCTGGGATAGCTGTTTGTTTGGCTGTGTGTGTGTGTGTGTGTGTGTGTGTGTGTGTGTTTGGCTGTGTTGGCTGTGTTTCCAGAACTCCATGTTCCTCAGGATCACAGATTAGCCAGTACTGTATTGTTGCTCTGTGTTTGTGTTCGACCAGGCGCCACAAGTACAGGAAGACCCACTGTAAGCAAGGAAAGGTGTGTGTGTGTGTGTGTGTGTGTGTGTGTGTGTGTGTGTGTGTGTGTGTGTGTGTGTGTGTGTGTGTGTGTGTGTGTGTGTGTGTGCGTGTGTGTTTTGGGTGTGGGCAGCCTCCTTGGCCTTTTCTGACCATGAACCACCTTTTATAGTGGACAGTAGCGTCTTTATTCAGGATGAATAAATACACAAACATGAGTGAGATGTAAATAAAGGAGCAGAAGAAGAAAACAGCGGCCGTCCAATCGAATCACGTTTTTCACGTTTTCGGGGTTTTCTTTTTTGATTTAAAAAATGAATAAAACTCTAACAATCATTGTTTTCTCCCGTAAAATGCATCGAACATTTGCTCAGACCTTCTGAGAAACGGCCTCAGTCCTAAATCTGACCTCTCTGGAGTTGTTGGAGTTGTTGGAAGGAGGATGTTTCCCCTTTGAGCTAAAGGCTAGCTGGATAAATAAATAAAACTACACGCCGCTCACTGCATCAGGGAAGGTCAGACTTCATTGATCCCACACCAGAGAAATTTACAAGAGCAAGAATAATTCAGAAGAAGTTCAGTAAAGAGCGGCAGTTTTATGTTCGACCTGCAGGCACAGGAAGGATCAAAATGTGAAACAGGAATGTAAAAATGAGGTTTTTTTTACATTTTTGATGCTCACTGACCCATTTCTGCTGTCAGTTGATATTTTTGTGTCTCTGCTCCTGAACATTATCGAACATTAATTATCATGATTGGATCATAATGTCCCCGGCGGGGATGGATAAAGTGATATCTTGCACACAGTTAGCGTGCTCAGAGCTGAAGTCGAAGCCGTGGTGTCGCGTCACGCAGTCCTCCTCTGTCGCTTCATGTCAGCTGTCAAACACACTTCCTAACAAACACACTGACATCGTTACTTACACTGCTTTTCTATTCTTTGTGCATGTCAGCTCACACATGAGCGTACATGAAGCTAATTGTCCTAAATTAGCACCTGAGAACTGATGCAGTCTCAGATAATCCAGAACAACAGACAGTTTGCGTCCTCAGGTCTGCAGATCAGCACAGATGAAGCTTTGTGCAGCGCTGCAGGCTAAACTGTACCAACAGTCTCATTACTGTCGGCAGAGAGGAACAGGCTGGATGTGTGAGAGCAGCTCGTCCTCTGTATCCTCTGTGTTTTCTTAAGCCTGGACCTGAGAGCTGAGCACCGTCTGATGCTTTGTCTGTGTTTGCGTGTGAGCGTCTGTTGCCCTGAAGCGCCTCAGGTTCCAATCTTGGAGGCACTGACTGACAAGTTAATCGCAGAGAGAGAAGTGATCGAAAAAGCTGGAGGGTGTGAAAATGAGTGAGCGATGACAGCGGGAGGACAGCTGCTCTGACTCTTTCCAGGGAAAGGAAAGTTCAGCTAACTGAAGAGCTTCAGGTGCGTCGTTGGCTCGGCCGACGGCGCTGAGTGACGGCCAAAGTTTGGGTTCCGCTGGTTGAAGTTAGAGACGTCACAGAACAAAGCCGTGATTTACATTACAGTTTGAGAAGTGAGTTGAATGTGAGCGGCTGTGGACGAGAAGCAGTGTAGACTCGTGTGTGCGTGTGTGTGTGTGTGCGCGTATGTGTGTGCGTGTGTGTAAAGAACAGAAACACACACTGAACCAGGACCAGCAGCCATGATGTTTACTGCTCTGATGGTCCAGACTGGTGGAGTCACTGGATTATATGCTAATGATGACTGGTTCCCAGTCCATCGGAGCTTCCTATTGGCTGCTGGTCAAAGTAACGGTGACAGTCTGTTGACTGAACAAAGAAACATTACGACACAATAATGCAGCTCACAGTCACCTTCAGACTGAAACCTGTGTGTCACCACACTTTCAGTGTGAGTCAGAGTGTGTGTGTGCGCGTGTGTATGTGTGTGTGTGTGCGCATGTGTGTGTGTGTGCGCGTGGCCTCTTACCTCATGTGTGTGCTAACTGGCCTTGTGACTCTCGGTGGTTTAGAGCGACAGCGTTATTTCTGTCACTGAGGTCTCAGAATGTCAGGTATTTTCTACCTGTCTCTCTCTCTCTCTCTCTCTCTCGCTCTCTCCATCTATTTGTTTATCTCTCCATCCATCAGCAGTGGAAAAAGTACTTCAATCCTTTAAGATAAGATAAGACTTTATTGATCCCACGCAGGGGAAATTAACTCACAGGAAAGTAAAATGTCGCCTTTGACTGGTTACTGTGTCTGACAGTGTGAGACTGTTAACACTGACGCCTCGTGTGTGTGTGTGTGTGTGCAGCGTTTCACTGCTGCAGTTGGTCCAAGTGGAGCTACTTTGAGCTGTTTCACAGCCTGTGTGGTCGGCTGGTTCAGTCCCAATGCTAACCTAACACTGACGCCGTGTGAGAAATGAACAGCTGATCGACGTCTGAAACGCATCAGACAGACCGAAGCTGTAGATGAAGCGTGGAGTGCACAATCTCCCTCTGAATTGTGGGAGAGCAGAGGTGTTCAGTAGCTGCAGTAACAAAGGAGAGTCAGCATTATGAGCCCAGACGGCACACAAACAGGCTGGCAGGCTGCAGGTTGACTTCACATCCTTTTAGGGCTTCGCGTGCAGTGTTTGCGTGAGTGCAGGATGATGAAAATAGCTGGCGGCCCTCATCGCCGCGGCTCAGGTTGCTATTCTGACACGTCTAAAACGAGCGTCGAGATGTGCCAATGAATCAGAGCAGAACAAAGAATGTTATCTCTGCTTTGACATCACTTTCTGGCCGCGACGGAAAGCAGAGCAGCGCTTCACGTGATGTTTTCATCTGAGCAGCTTCAGCTTTCGCGTTTGATGGACGTCAGCGCGTGGACGGCGCTCCTCCAATCAGAGTCCAGACGCTGTGTTGTCGTCTTCCAGCGAGTGAAGCATCGTTACTCATCAGAGGTGACCTCACTGTGTGTGTGTGTGTGTGTGTGTGTGTGTGTGTGTGTGTGTGTGTGTGTGTGTGTGTGTTTTGATGGCGTGTGTGGTCAGCATGTGGCGTGACAGAAACTTGGGTTGTGGTGTGTTTGACCTCTGACTTGTTTGTTTTTCTTCATGTGTTAGTTTGTCGCTCAGGGAAATAAGATGTGTGTGTGTGTGTGTGTGTGTGTGTGTGTGAGTGTGAGTGACCTTTCTAATCATCACAGCACCCTGTCGTTCCAGGCGTGTGTGTATTGTCATGCATCTGCAGTTGAACAGGTGTGTCCCGACGCTCCTGTGTGTGTGATGAAGCTGAAGCTCGCTGCTGTCTGAGGCTGCACACGGTTCATGTACTACAGATAATAAAAAAAACAGATTAATAGCTTATCCTTAACAAAACGGACTCTGTAGGCACAGTAAATATACCTTCTAACACAATAAAAGAAAAAAAATCTATTAAAATATCCTTTAAAATAAGATAAAGTAGATTATTAATCCCCTGATCTGCCGGGGAAGTGAGGGTGTTCCAGGCAGCAGTGATAGACACAGGAATATAAAAAGAGATATATACTTGATTACTTTCTTCTTCTGTGACACTCTGACTGCTGTTTGAACACGGACAGAGGAAGAAGAGGCTGACACACACTGTTTGACTCAGTGATGCTCTTCCTCTGTATGCTTCAGGCAGATGTTGATGTTTTAAAGTCCATAAAAATCCAAAATATGTCGCCAGTTTTAACCCAAACACAGAACAGAAAGACACGTTTTGGTAACGATCTCGCAGTCAAGACGTCTTACAGACAGTCCAGTCAGTCCTCTGTGCTTCACATATCAGCCAATGGCGTCATATCCATGAGAAGCTCATATCAGCTAACGCTAATTAGCCTGGCTAGTTTATGGCATAAGTTTCTATTAATTTAGTTAAGTTTCTATTTCTTTTCTTCACTCAGTCGATCCATTCAGACCTCAGACGACACCGTTTGTTACCCGCTCAGCAGCGTTTTCTGTCTCTGTTCAGGACTAAAGCACGATCAAGTTTGTGGAAGAGAGAGGATGAAACACCTGAAGCTGCGTTTTGTGACAGGATGAGAAGCCGCTGCATCATGTCGTGTGTTTACCTGTGATTTCATGTCACACTCTACAGGTGTGTCGACAGGCCGACAGAAACAGCGTTCATGTCGCTTTTCCAGCTTCGAGAAAGAGTTTAAACCAAAGTTCAGACCAGCTGCTGTTGGAAGGTTAAATATTAAAGCCTCAGACATTTATGGGAAGAGCAGAAAGAGGCCACTGGTTCACAGGCTGCTGGTTTTACTGGTGCCTTCGTGGGATAATCCTTTATTACAGGAGCTTCAGCAAACAGTAGAAGTCATCCTGCAGCAGTGCGCTGATCAAAGTGTCCGTGATGATAATGAGATATTAACTCATCCCTTCATCGCTCCATGTCACGCCATCACATGTCCACCAGGCGCTCGCTGCTATTGGCTGAAAGAGGAAAAGAAAAAAATCTCTTCAGAAAATAAAATAAATCCGAGCCACAAAAAGCCTTTCAAGTGTTTTTCGGGATGTTTGATGAGATTCCAGCTCTCATTGGGATGAGTGGAGTGACTGACTGGAACTCTGATTGGCTGAACGGTGTTTCCACATGGCTTCATGGCATGAACTCGTTGCCCTCTGCAGACACACTGTTGTGTCTTGTCGAGTGCGAGTCGGCACTGAGCTGCAGCTCCGAAGGGGGACGCTGCGAGGGGACGTTTATTTATGCTGCGCCTTTCTATCAGACATCACAAAGTGCGTCACAACGAGAGAAACAGACGCAGCGTCAGAGTGGGAAACAAAACAAAGGCGAGTCTGCACAGGTGCTGCAGGCCGGGGGCTGTTTTAAAGGCGTCCGCGGATCAGGAGCCACAGACCGAGTTTGACTGTGTCACAGCGCCCAGAGGGGGACGAGGACCTTTAGGTGGATTCTGGTCCTGATGAGGGGTCAGAGCAAAGAAGTCCAGAAAGGTGTCACATGAGATCTACAATTAGCAAGAATATGAACAGTGTACTTCCAGCTCTGCAGGGACGGGACTGGAGCGAGTGCACCTAACGACCTCTGACCTCCGGTGTGTGTTTGTGAATGTGTGCGAGAGGTCAGCGAGTACATCAGAAGGCTCGGTGCCCTGATGAAGCGCTGCGACGCCCATTGTTTAATATCCTCAGATAGTCTGCTGGGACCTGCGGCAACAATGGCTCCAGACAATCAAAGAGTGGCACCACGCACACACACACACACACACACACACACACACACACACACACACACATACACACACACACTCACTCAGGAGCTAGCTCCGTTAGCTGTTCCAGCTGACTTGGTGCAGTGGGAGCGTCTGCTGGCTCATCAGTAATGAGGGTTTTGGGTGATTTTCGGTGGGTTAATGAGTTTAAGCCTCAGACAGACGAGCAGGGAGACACACTGATGGGACGGACACTCGATGAGATAAGATAATGGCGCTTGTGTGCTCTGCCTTTCCTGTTCATTGTATGCTGCCTTCTCCTTAATGTGTGTTTGCACGTTTGATTGTGTCTTTTTATCTGTGTGCGTTCTGTTCGGTCTAGATCGTAGCCAAAGGGGAAACTGTGGTTTTATGTTTGGAAGCACTGAAACCACCAACGCTGACGCTGCTGATGTGAAACCAGTTTGTCTCTGCCAGATAGATCTGATACGGGTCGGATGTGAGTCTTTGTGGTCTAAATCCTCTAAAACTAGAGGAAAATATGATGGTATCGTAAGAATATTTCAGCTCGTTTCTAGTGACGTTCTGAGATTTCTAAAAATAAATGAATCTTTCTCGATGTTACAGACTGAACTCGGTGGATTTCAGGTGGATTTAATGAGCCAGAAGTTGTCTTTCCTGCTTTGGAAGCTCGGCCCTGTTCACAGATTACAGTAAACAGAGCTTTCTGGTGGTGACGACAGCTCAGAAACCGCCTCTGCTGATCAAAAGCGAGTGTGACTGTGAATGATCACAGATGATAATCTGATCTTTCACCTAAAATATTAGTTTCAGTGATGAATTTACTGATTATTTAATGAGTGCGCAGGTGAGCCCAGGTGGAAGTCTTCAGGTGTTCTGCTCTTTAATGTGGGTCAGGAGGCTGTCAGAGAACATGTCGGCCTTCTTACAACATGGCCTCCATCTGGGTGTGTGTGTGCGCGTGTGTGTGCGCGTGTGTGTTTGTTAATTTTGGCAGTGATGAAGTGTATTGTTGGATTGAGTGAATAACGCGCTGGTACACTGGCTCAAATTCAAATGGACTCAGAGGCACCAAACCTCTACTCACAGTGTACACACACACACACACACACACACACACACACACACACACACACACACACACACACACACACACACATCCTTGCTTTTCTCTTGCATGGGTCAATACGTTTAGTGGGAAATACTCAGATTATATTTTTTATCAACGTGACGATGAGACACTTGTCGAAGATCTCTGCAAAATGTCTTTCAGTGTTCAATATTTCGGCTGTTTCCTTAATTAATCACCATTTTCCGATGGTATTTCGGCAGCTCACAGCACTGAGGTACTTCAGTCCTGAACCTGGATCTCAGTCTTCGCCTGGACCTGTTTTGGCTTTAATTCAGGTCACATCCACAGAGCTGATCTCAGCTGCACGCGTTTCCGTTCCGTCTTGTGTTTTAATGCCAAACTGTGCTTGTTGCTGTATTTCTTCTGGTCCTGCGTGCTGCAGGTTTGGTGCTTTCGTGATCCGCTGTGATAAACTTCGTGGCGTCACTGCACAGGGAGGCTGTCTAAAGTTCAGCAGAGCAGAGCCACACCTCAGCGGCGTGCTGAAGTTATCACCAGCAGACAGATCAAAAGTTCAGGAGCTGTTTGTTCAGATGTTTTTAATCTTAAACTGATAAAGGTTTTCCTCAGCATGCTCACTTTGGCTCTGTCAAACATAGCCTTCATATAAAATGTCACATGCTCTTAAATCCTCCTCATGGGACTCGTGGAGTCTTTATGAGGCGCTCACAGCTAACCGCCGCTGTTAACAGGCTGTACGTGGAGATGACAGAAAAATGGCTTTTAGTGAGGGGAAATGAAATGACAACAGCAGAAATGTTAAAAATGTTGACAATGCTGATAATAAATGTCAGGGCTGCTGCACGTGTCGTGTTTAGCTGAATGACTTCAGCTCGTCTCTGAGGTCCAGAAAGGTGGAGCGCTGAGCTCTGACGCTCTGCAGGCTGAAACAGTGTTAGTGCGAATGCGAGCTCAGGACAGACCCAGAGAAATCCAGAGTCCGTGTGATGTCCTAATATGGTTTGTTGTGCTGCGTTCTTGGACCAGAGGCTGAACTTCTGGACTGTCAGTCTGTTTGAGCCTTGACATCAAAATCTAACTTCAGTTTGGAGAACAGAGCCAGAGAAAGAGGCCTTGTTGTCGGAGAGTTCAGCTCGCTGGCATGATTTGGGCATTAAGCAGGTTTTTTTCTGAAAACATGATTGTTCTGGCCAAAAGCTTCTTTAAACAACTGAAGGAAGTGGAGGAAATGAAAGAAATGGCCTGCTCTTCCTCGTTAACAGCTGACAAACCGTCACCTGCACACGGAGCGTCGGCTCACCTGCACGCTCGGTGGCTGGACTTCAAACACGTAGCTTCGTCCTCTGTTTACCAAGTTCAGACTAAATCATGCTCAGAGGGTCTTACTCAATCCAAATCCAAAGGAACAAGTGGAGTAAACAAACACATGAAGTGGACACGGCGTGACGGGTTCCAGAGTGATCAATGATGCATCTCACACAGCTCTGGCTTCAGAAAAGGTCGCTTTATTAGTAATATTAATGTCACCGAGGACATGGAGCACTGAAGGTTTGCACTGATGTTTAAAAGAATATTAATGCTGATGCATTTAAAAGAGCTTCAGGTTGATTAAATATGTAGAACTGGGACAGTTTGTTTGCAGCAGAGGTTTGTCTCTGGTTTTACAGTCTGATGTGAACGATTCATGTGCATTGAAAAGAGGTGAAAGTGCAAAAAGAAGCAAACACATCAGCATTAAATCACACCGTGCTTCTGTCCTCTGACGTCTTCAGGCTCATCTTTACTGTCCAAAAACATCACCTGGTCAGGGCTGCAGCGAGACGACAGCACAACCACACGCTGCGTTTTCTGTGTTAATATGAATATCTCCATGTCGCCGTCAGGCTCAGATATATTTAATGTGATGCTTTGGGACAGATGTTTTGCTAAAGTGGAGCTTAAGCAGCAGCGTGACCTGGAGGTTACAGACCAGAGAGCACAACACGTCTCTGTATCTATGCTGAGACGCTCATTGTGTTTAACTTGTGAGCGAACTTCAGTGAATCTGACTGTGAGACAGTGAGACGGTCACACTGTCCAATCACATGGGATTTATCATATTATTTGTTCAGTGTCGAACAGGAAAGACTTCAGACAGTGAGGGCAGTTCTGCTGAGTTATGGCTGCAGCACGATGCTGGTAAATCTTGGATGTAATTATCAACAAATGGCTGCTGTGCATGAACAAACAGCGGGTTCTCAGCGTCCGCTGGCCAACTGATTTCCATCGAAAGGATGAAGCTCAGGAGCGTGAAGCGCGATAGTTCCTTAAAAATCAACCAACAAGCTGCTTTTCAGCGTCCTGTCTGTGTTTTCTGTGCAGGAGCAGCTCGGAGCGCCGGAAGGAGAAGTCTCGGGATGCAGCTCGCTGCCGGCGCAGCAAAGAGACGGAGGTGTTCTACGACCTGGCTCACCAGCTGCCTCTGCCCCACAGCGTCAGCTCTCACCTGGACAAGGCCTCCATCATGAGGCTGGCTATCAGCTTCCTGCGCACACGCAAGCTGCTCGCCACAGGTACGCCGTACACACACACACACAAGCACATGAACACGCACACACACATAAGCAGATGAACACACACACACACACATAAGCAGATGAACACACACACACACACATAAGCACATGCAAGCTGCAGTCTGGTGCATTTCAATTTCTCACACAAAGGAAGATATGGACGGTCGCCTCCAGCAAGTCCAATGTGTGTGTGTGTGTGTGTGTGTGTGTGTGTGTGTGCGTGTGTGTGTGTGTGTGTGTGTGTGTGTGTGTGTGTTCGTGTGAGTGAGTGTCGGTGTGTATGACTAATTGTCCAGTGAAGTAGGGAGGTGTGTGTCGGAGCCTTTCTTTGCACTCCTTCCTCTCGTCTCATTTAAAATTAGAAGCTGAGGAAACCGGACAGAAAAAACGGGCTATTGTTCTGGAATTCCTTCGCTGCGTCTGCGTCGAAGCGAGATCAGAGAAGAAGAAAATTAAACAACTGCAGCGGCTTGGAGGAAAAAGTTTATTTTTTCCTCAGCCGAGGGTTGAAGCGGTGCGGAGACGGGGGTGAAGCCCTGGACACCATTAAACGTCCTCGTGGCTCATTAAAAGTCAAATCTCTGGTTTCTGTACGTAAACGTTGATCAGTGCGTCGTGATGCACGGTGGAGAGGAAGCAGCTGTGGTGAATCATTTCATACTTGTTTTGGAGCCTGATCTGACATTTAAAATCAGGTTCTGTGGCACTGAACAATAATCGGCTGCTCAACAAGCCACTGTAATAATAACAAGCTGCCACTGCAACAGGGAAGTATTTTGATTAATACCAGACTTGAAGCTTATCTGTGAATCTTAACAAAGCCACCTGTCATTTCATGCCGCTGTTAATGGCCTACTTACCGTGTTTTTATAAACTGCTTTGCATTGTTTGGCAGCGAAGCAGCGATGTGTACGACCCGTGCTTCCTTAAACAACGCTGGCCGCTGTTTCCTGCTTCTGTGTCATCAATCACTTTCAATAACTCCTTTATGAATGTAAGTCCTTCAGTAAATGGAGCCAAAGTGCTGTATAGTTAAAAGTTGACACATGAATTAATTACAGGTGAGCAAAAGTTTTAAAAGCTTAATGAGAAATTATAATTTCTTAGTAGAAATGACAAATATGGTCAGGAAATATAAAGTATTTCTGTACAATTAAATTAAGAAGCCTTTTCGTGATCGGAAAAAAAAGTTTAAGCTATAAAATAACATCATAACTGTCATCTGTGTTCATGTTGAGTTAAAGGGTCAGTGCCCCAAAAACCCCCAAACAAACCTGTTTTCTTGCTTACACCCGGTGGGATCTAGTTCTGCTGATAGTTTCAGTTTCATGTTCCCAGATTTTTGAGATACGAGCCTCTGAAACCTCAGCAGCCACCCTAACGCAATTACAGCTGCGGTTAGCGATTCTGGAGAAAGATATGTGATGTTGAGTCTGATTCCAGGTCGCCAAATACAGACCAACCCTGCACCTTTAACGGCGCTCGCAGCGTTGAAAAACGACATTTAGTAACTCGGCCCCTCAAACCTTGCTGCGAACGTTAAACCGGTTTTGTTACTTGGGTGAACTGACCCTTTAAATTCAGCATCAAAGCGGGAAAAATTCCTGGAAACTCTGGCACAGTTAGCAGACACGGGATGAGGAGGGATGGAGGAGGTGATTGGAGGAGCAGGAGGACAGGTGAAGGCATGCGAGACAGGAGAGAGTGCATCAGCAGGAGGAGTGGAGGTAAAGAGGGCAGGAGAGGGCAGGAGAGGAGAGGAGAGGAGAGGAGAGGAGAGGAGAGGGGGATCGACGCGATGCGGCGGCAGATAGAGCGTTATCAGGCCGCTCTGATTGCTCTGTGATGGGACCACAGATAGCAGAGGAAGCGAAGAGCTCTGCCCATCGTTGGGCCGCTGCTGGCATTGCTCCTGCTAGCCATAACACCCGTCTGCCGTGGCGCCAAACACGCTTGCATGCACACACACACACACGCACTCCTGCACACACAAACATGCTGTATATGCTCCCAGCAGCACATATGCAAGCAGCTGCAGGGAACACCTTTCTTACGTAACACGAGCGGGACACGAGGACCAGGTTACTGATCGGGCTGGAAAGCTGAGTGGGCTTTATGGCTCGCTCATTAGCTTGACTTGGAAACACTGCGTTCTTAAATATTGGGAGTTATTTGCAGTATTGGACCAAAGTTTTTGCTGAAAATCAATTTTAATGCGTGTGCAGAGATGCTGGATTTCTAGTTTAGCTGATCGGACTGGAAAAATAAACCTCCCAGCAACTCAAGATGTCCTCTTGCTAAATTTTATCTTGTTCAGTTCACACGTGCACATTTTTCATGTTTTTATGTCCTTTGTGGTGAAATTCTGAGACAGAAAAGCTGAAATGTGTGTCTTCAGATAACAGAGTGGGTGACGTCAGCGGGGTTTCCTCTGACGGGTTTGTTACGTGTTCCGCGCCCTGACGTTTGTGTTTGAAGCAGTTATGAGAGCAGGCGGTGGATCAGCTGTCCTTACAAACGAAGGAGAGAAGAAATCTGTGATCCAAGTCGCACAGTGAGAGTCTCA
This sequence comes from Chaetodon trifasciatus, assembly GCA_037975065.1. Taxonomy (NCBI): domain Eukaryota; kingdom Metazoa; phylum Chordata; class Actinopteri; order Chaetodontiformes; family Chaetodontidae; genus Chaetodon; species Chaetodon trifasciatus. Next base: position 1,436,443 of record JBBMOE010000078.1, read on the forward strand.
TATGACCCCTCTGTCCTGTCCCTTCAGTCTGTCCAGCACAACCAGTGGACACGCGTCAGAAAGTGGAGGAAATAATTATCTGAGCAGCAGCAGCTGTCCCTGCCGTCATTTCTCTCTCCATTATTTTAAAACAAGGCCAGTTACGCAACCAAAGAACAACAGAGAAGAGAAGCGCGGCGCAGTCCAAGCGGCTGGTAATCGCAGCTCAGTATTTAGGCCAAAGGTGCCGCTGGTCCTTGGACCGGGCCCCGAGAGTCTCCCCGGCTCCCCGGGGCCCATGAGAAAGCTCCGCGCTCCCCCTGGGGTTAACGCTATCTGGGCCCAGCTCCAAACTCAAGCCCCGAGCCTCGCCGGGAGCCCTGAGAACAGCCTCTCTTATCTCAGGGAAGCACACTGGAGGAACTGCAGGCACCTCCACCCCCATCCACTGCTGGGCTTTGTTTGGTGTGAAGCCACCACACACGCACACACGCACTTAGCACACACACACACAGACACACAGTTTTTTGTATTAATTAACACACCGGAGTCTCTGAGTGTAAATGTTTGGATTCTGCTCTGTACATATTTGAACATAATTGCATAATGTTGGTTATGTTGTGAAAGAGGGCAGCGATTATGAAAGCTTGTGTCGTTTTGGGTGTAATTTGTCCAGGCTGGGGATCAGGAGTGGCCTGAGACGCAGGAAGAAGCTGCACTGGTTTGTTTTGGCCTTGAGCCAAAGCTTCAAGATGGAAAACAAGCCTGATGCGCGCACGCACACACACACACACACACACACACACACACACACACACACACACACACACACACACACGCACACACACACATTTACAGTGATATCCACTTCTGATCAGCATGCAATGAGAGAAACGCTTTGTGTGACCCACCGCGTTCTGTCTCGCCCTGCAGGCTGTAGCAGCAGCAGCAGCAGCAGCAGCAGCGATGGAGACGAAGACAGACAGATGGACAGTCTGTACCTGAAGTCCCTGGAGGGCTTCATCACTGTGGTAACGTCCGACGGCGACATGATATTCCTGTCCGAGAACATCAGCAAATTCATGGGGCTCACGCAGGTACACGGCCGTTAGAGACAGAATGTGAGACAGTGGACACGAGCTCGTCTTTTAACGTCCACAAGAGTCGTGGAATTAGTTTAGGATGTTACTGATAAATAATAAGATGAGACAATGCAGTTTTCAGGCAAGAGGAAGAATAAAAAGTCACCTTTTAGCTTAAAATTTGATCTTGAGGAGCCTTTGGTTGGTGTTCATGGTGACCTCACATCAGACAACAAGGACGGACGTTAACTTTTCTCATCAGCCAAAGAGTTTCATGTTTGCGTGTTTGACTTGCTGCTTATGAAAGCTGTGGCGTGCAGAATATTAGTTACACAAACAGTAGATTCACTCACATCAAACATCTTCTTCCTCTGATCAAACGTATTTCGCTCTGTCTGTGATGGACGTTATTTGTATGTTTTAGCCGAACGTAGATGTGAAACAGGGACAGACGGAGTCGAGCTCGTCGTGTCTGTGTGAAATGCCTCTCATGCCAGCGGTGTGTGTTCAGTCCAGACGCTGAGGTTCGCTCTAAACACACTCAGCATTTTTTCATTCGCTGCCACCGACCTGAAAATCACAGCCGAGGTGAAGCTGACTGGACGTCAAAGCCTGCGTGTTGAGACCAGACAGCGTCAAACCCAGACAGGGACAGGACGGACGTGCATCTGTATGAAAGCCATGTCTGTTTTCACTTTTCAGGTGGACCTCACTGGTCACAGCATCTTTGACTTCACCCACCCATGTGACCACGAGGAGATCAGAGAAAACCTCAGCCTGAAGACAGCTGGTCAGCCTCACACACACACCTGAGACCTGCTCCACACCTGTTTTCCACTTCATTCAAACAAATCTCAGTTTTTAATATGGACCCAAAATTTGAATATTTAAGTAAGAAAGTGAGTAAAATGAAGTTTTGCACATCTGCAACAGGAAAAAATGGGAAAAAAGCAGAAAAGGATGGAATATATTTAAGCAAATTTAGACTTCAAACACAAGCAAGAGTGTGAACAAACAAACCAGGTGAGAGCACAAATAAAACTTTAGTCTTGAGACGTTTGCAGTGGTGTTTTACACTGTGAGGGTTTAATGGTAAATGGAGGGATTTTGTGTCTGGTGGCACTAGAGGAAAGGTCAGGGGTCCTCAGGGGACCATGGACGTCCACATTAGGCCTCACAGCAGCCTCGTCAGCAGGTCTCTTATCTTGCTTTTGAGCAAAGTATTTGGTGGACCTCTGAGCCGTCTGCAGGCAGGTGCCTACAAATCTCAGCTCTTTAAACAGTAAAAGTCCAACAATTCCTTTCACGTTCCAGCGCCTACGAACAGCTTCGAGTTCTGTCGGAGGGACAGAGAGCGATCTGAGGAAAACAAGTCAAAAACCAAACACGTATGGTTATATAAGACCGTCTATCTCATGAGCAAGTGTCCGGAGCAACATGAGAACAGAGGGTCAGAGAGCGTATACAGAGCAGCCTAAAGAGAGCCAGAGCAGAGTGTGTGTGTGTGTGTGTGTGTGTGTGTGTGTGTGTGTGTGTGTGTGTGTGTGTGTGTGTGTGTGTGTGTGTGTGTGTGGGAGCTGGTGTGTTTTCATGTACAGAGAAGAGGGAAAGACGATAAGAGCTGTGAGCTCGAGGACGAGAAGACGATTAAAGACAGAGAGAGAGAGAGAGAGAGAGAGAGAGAGAGAGGAACTGGGCATTATCTGCTACAGATAGTGAACATGGTATGACATAGTGTCCTCAGCAGAAAGACACACACACACACACACACTCTCTCTCTCTGCATGTCTTCAGCCTACACACTGAGGGGTGTTACTCTGAAAGGAAATGTGAATACAGCCGAGGAAGACTAGGAAATAAGAAGTGTGTAACTGACTGAGGTTCATATGAGAAAATAAAGCTCGCTCTCTCTCACACACGCGCACACATGCACACACGCACACACACACACACACACACACACACACTAAGCTGCGGTTGATAAGTCTTATCAGCTGTGGCCACAAAACACACAAGTGGAACAATATTTAATGACCCTTTCCCTTGAACTACGGTGGCTGACAGAGCTCAACACAGGCAAACAGACAAAGCAGAAGCAGACTCAGAAAAGGTGAATTTGACGGGACATGTGCAGCTTTTACAGAACATGCTGCAGACACACACACGTCATGCCTCAGAGGTGTTTCCAGAGGACACTGAAGAGCGCTGTGTGGCGGCTTGTTGCTGCCGCGGTTCGTGACGACCTTCAGGTCTGTGCAGCAGCCATTACGTAAACTGATGATACGCAAACCCGACGCTGGCGGCGTTGACGTCCTCTGGAAGCTCCTCTGATGTCGTTGTGTGTCTTTACGTGTGATGTGTGTGTGCGTGCTTGGTGTTTTTGTGCTGTCGGATTGCTGAAGATGTTTCTGTGCTTGTGTTTCGTCTGTTGTGTTTCGTCAGCGGCGTTGAACACACGTTGACGCACATATAAACACACACACACACTGTTTCTGTGTTTGCTGAAGTGCACACTACAGAAAGATAAAGACACACTTGTGAGTGCGGACTCTGACAAAAGACACACTTCACCACTCGGCTCTGTGGCTGCAGCTCTGGAGCTGAACTTTGACCTCATGATGTAACAGCTTGGCCCAATTTCACATCCTCTGTGTGTATCTGTGTGTGTTTGTGTGTAAGTGTGAAACCTCAGCCAGTCTAACCCCTGACCATTTTCCCAGTCACATAAGGGAAAAGCAGATAACGGGAGCGTTCTTTTTTTTTTTATTTTTTGCTCATTTTGCCGAAAAGAAAACAGAAAATAATCAGACACATGTAATTATAGCTACAAGCAGGAAATATGTGACTGAGCTTTAAAGGACAAAAGCATTAAAGTGAAGGTTAAACGTGTGTTATAAAAATAAAAAATTCACAGACATGTTGGCCTGCAGGAGTCTCACTGCTTTCATCTGTGACTGTTCGTGTTTCAGGCAGCGGCTTCGGTAAAAAAGGCAAAGAGCTGAGCACCGAGCGAGATTTCTTCATGAGGATGAAATGCACGGTGACCAACAGAGGACGCACCGTCAACCTCAAGTCAGCCAGCTGGAAGGTAAGAGACAGACGAGTCAGCACATCTGCAGCATCTGCACAGCTCACCAGAAGCCTCTCAGACATTTCTACACTGATATGACTTCACGTCCACAGTACAGTGGATCACTGGTGTCCAACTGCTTGGCTTCTTAGTGTGACGCAGTGAAGCAAACTGCAGCCTCACTGTCAGACAAAGAGTAGTCTGTCCTTCTCAGACTGAGGAAGTGCGGTTATCCAGTAATTTACAAGAAAAGACAAAGAGTGCACTAAACTGCTTTCCAATCCAGTTAATAGTCACTCAACCAATTTCTTAGATGTTATTCTCATTTCAGTAAAACCTCAAATGTAAAATGAAAAGATCAGTTTAGTAAATTTGGCTTTGCAAGAAGGAGCAAAGAGCAAAAAAGTCCTTCACTGATGAGGTAATTTCACAAAAATGACAAGATGTCGGGTCAGTATCACCTGTTGACAACACAAACCACCAGCGCGTCCCATCCTGTGACCTTCAGCTTCATTTCGACACCTATGGTCACATGTTTCCTGCCGCTGCTCCCTCCAGGTGCTGCACTGCACCGGACAGCTGAAGATGTACAACAGCTGCCCTCCGAGAGGGCTGTGTGGCTTCAAGGAGCCTCCGCTCACCTGCGCTGTCCTGATGTGCGAACCCATCCCACACCCGTCCAACATCGACACGCCGATGGACAGCAAGACCTTCCTGAGCAGACACAGCATGGACATGAAGTTCACCTACTGTGACGACAGGTAGACGGAAACACACGCAGGTCGGCTCACCTTAGAGAGAGAAACACATGAGTGTGAGTTCATGACTGCCTCTGATGCCTGTGAAGAATTATAGAACAAAGCCTTTAGAAATAATGAGAAGGTAAAAAATGTTATTTTTGGTTCTGTGGGAGTTTGATGAGTCAAGGACTCAGACTGAGCTTAACAAAACTACAGTGTAGTTTAATTTTATGGAGAACTGACGTTTCACCTCCATACGTGATCACCATATGACCAAAAAAAGAAGTATTGTCCTAATAAATGTCCTCATGCAGTGCACTAACAGCAGTCTCCATTCTGCAAAATCTGAGTTATTAGCGTGGGTTTGTTGTATCTGAAGAATTTTGTGATATATTATCATATACACATATTATAAAAAGTTAATGTATGACTTCACTGAGCTAGCTGTGCTGGAAGTTTGACAACCATCCAATAAGACTTCACTTCAAAAATCATTTCATTCTGCATAGTGTGGACACAACGTAGACGAAAGTCACAGAGATTCGAAATACATTTTTTTCATTGATTGATCTCTTGAATTTTGTTTTAGATCAATCATTAATCAGTTTCTCTGCAAAATGTAGAAGACGGACGTTAGCACAGCCTGAAATCATGTCTTCAAATGATTTGTTTCTCATGAACAATACAAAAAAAGTACTTAATTTACAGCTCAATGAAACAAAACCAAATACATTTTAGAGTCTGAAACCAGGAATTGAACTTAGATTCAACAGAAAAAGAAGAACTGCTTGTGTGTGAAGAACGCTGGTAGAGTTCAACAGAGCGCCATCTTGTCATGGTGGACGGCTGCCAGTTAAAACACGATCCTTAAAGTGCAGCACGAGCTGCACGCACAGGACTTTCTGGCTGATTGCAGCGTGATGACTGAAACAGTTTGACTTGGCAGGGACGTCAGTGGGAAAGTAAGCCAGAGATGAAACATTAATACTTTAATAAGATGCTGTCACGGCATTGTCAGACTGTGGAAAGTGTTCCCGATCGCAGAAACACGTGTAGACAAGCCAGAAAACACACATTCCACCACTGATTGGTCTGTTCATTACAGAGGAGGTGGACCAAACCCAAACCCTGACCCAAGCTAACACTGAGCCTAATCAACTTAACGTTAACCTTAAACCAGTTTAACATTAACCTTAAACTATTTTAACTCTAACCCTAAACCAGTTTCACACTAACCTTAAACCAGTTTAACATTAACCTTAAACCAGTTTAACTCTAACTTTAAACCAGTTTAACATTAACCTTAAACTAGTTCAACTCTAACCCTAAACCAGTTTCACACTAACCTTATACCAGTTTAACTCTCACCCTTAACCAGTTTCACACTAACCTTATACCAGTTTAACTCTCACCCTAAACCAGTTTAACGTTAACCTTATACCAGTTTAACCCTGACCTGACAGTAAAAAGTACACCTGAAGTCATGTCTCCTCTGAAGTATGTGGTTCCAGAGGTGGTTTTGGTCTGCAGATCCACTGTCAGCAGATGCTCAGAGGAATATTAGAGGAACACTACAGGCAGCAGTGTGTCTATATGATCCTCTCACTCGTGACTACATGTCGCTACACACGATCATGAAGGCCACACCACTCCATAGAGTGTATAGGCTATAATGTAGTATAGAGCTGAGTATTTATACCATATAATACTGAACTTTATACTATATTGAGTATTTATAGTATGTAGTTTAGAGAATATTACTGTATTTTCTGGACTATAAGTCGCTCTGGAGTACAAGTTGCATCAGTCAAAAAATGCGTCATGAAGAGGAAAAAACATGTATAACATATATATATACATATATATATACATAGAAATTTATTTCACAAACTTCAAGACCAAGAACAGACATTTAATCTGGAAAGGCAAGTTATTCAACTGCACAAAGCACACAGGCTGAACAGGTGCGCGGTATGTTAACGTAACACATTAACAGTTATTCAGCTGCACAGTAGCATGAAGAACACACCTGGAGGCAGAATCGGCTAAATTAACAGAACAAGTCAGCGAGTCCAACAAGCAAGTTAGCGGGAAGCAAGTTCACCGAGCTCCCGATCTCATTCCACATCACTGAATTCTTCATCCTCGGTGTCGCTTCTGAACAACTCTGGAGGAAGATGAAGCGGCGTCACCTCTTCGTCAGACTCGGCATTCAGTTAATTTTTTCAGTGGTACAGGAGCAGCATATAGTCGTCACAAGCCTAGAGCGCCCTCTCGCGGCTGTAGTCGGTAACGTTTACTCCTGGGTTCATGTCAGTTAGTATGAATTAACATTTAAGAACTTGTTAAATTATATATATTTTGATATATAAGTTGCACCTGACTTAAAGTCGCAGGACCAGCCAAACTATGAAAAAAACATGGTATAGATCCAAGATGAAACTGACTGAGAGGAAAGCGGCACAATTACAGATCCGTCTGCGTCTTCAGCACCACGGAGAGCACCGTGGAGTCATCAATACACAGCTCAGTCAAAGTATTGATCCTTCAGATCTGCAGTCGAGGACACTTAAACACACCTCTGCCCCTGCGCTCTCTGCTGCGACGGGGTGGAGACGATGCGTCCACCCTCGAATCGTCCCCTCGCGCTGTCCAATGTCACATCGGTCACGTGCTTCTGGCGAGTGTTGAAAAGGTCTGTCCCTTTGGACTTTAGCTCCGTTACACACACACACAGCGGCCATCTTGAAGCCAAAGAACCGGTTTATTGGCACCCAAATATTTCTCCCACTGGCAGGAACAGGTGATGACGAACACACACACACACACACACAGATTGGAGTTACACAAGCACATGCTGGCAGACCTGTAATCTTATCGAGTTGCTCATGCAGGACAAAGGTTTCTTTTGGACAACAGTGAATGTGCGTGTGTGTGTTGCGCGCACACGTCTGTGCGTGACCTCCTCGCAAACAAGGACCCATTTTCTTTTTCTCCTTTTTGGTGGAATTTAATAGCTCCCCAAATCTTGTCTCCAATTACGCAAATGAGTGTATTGTTGGTGTGTCGCCCTCCTGGCTCAGCGGGGACTTAGACTCATTAGAGACGGGACAAAAAGTTTCCTCAGCTCATGTCTGGCAGTGTGAGAGGTCGAGCAGAGAAAGGAAAGACAAAGAAAGAGAGGGAGTGGAGAAGGAAGGAAGAAGAGGAGAAACCTCTGAATGAGGAGCCTTTTAGGTTTGCTGGAGATACGAGGTTTCTTCTTGGCGGGATGGACACCGTTGAACGTCCACCCTCAGGTTGTCCACCTGTCATGTTGTAGGACGGGATGATATAAATACAGCATCAAGCTCAGACAGAAAGAGAGAGAAGGCAGCTCGGAGGAGGAAGGGTCACACTTTGGTATGAGTGTGTGTATTGGGCAAGCAATCATCATCATCATCATCATCATCATCATCATCATCATCATCATCATTATAATCTGATGCTGTTTCAGTTGCAGCCTCTTGGATGTGCTTTTGTTTTCTTTCCTTTTTCTCTACACCTCTCTTCTCCTCTCTCCTTCATGTCTTCCAGCCTCTCCTCTCTCTGCTCCCTTCCTCAGCGTCTCCTTTTCACCTCCTCTGTTTTCACCTCATTTTGTTCATTTTGCTTTAAGATGCACCTCCTCTCCCCTCGCTCTCGTTCCCTCTGCCCTCCCTCAACCCCTCCCTCCACTCTGAGGCCTGCATCTGTCATGTTATGCAATCTAAGGACAAGAGTCTCTCTCTCTCTCTCTCTCTCTCTCTCTCTCTCTCTCTCTCTCTCTCTCTCTCTCTCTGAGCTATAAGCAGTGTAGTTGACTTGATATAAATAAACATATACAGATTAAAAGTATATACATTTTATGCAGTCATAAATACTCAAAAGTACTCCATTTAAAATTGAAATATAGTGTACATTTACTGTCAAGTACTTTTCTTGCATATTTTCAATGAGTGTGTTAAAACAGCTCTTAAAATGAATTTATAGGGCCGACATCACACAGAGAATAATGATCAGAGTCACATTTTAAAAAGCATGCAGGATGCTGCATCGTGACGTCGTTTTCAAGGATCAAGAAGTGCCAAATATTTCAAGGACAGACAGGCGTTAATGTGCATTGTGCATTATTGTGCGTTTGTAATGTAATGTTAGATTTAATGTACACTCAAAGTACAACTTACATTACTTTATGAATGTATTTCATCATGAGCCAACATGATGTAATCATTGTACTTGCAGTATATCAAGTATTCTTAAAACAGGCCCATTTTAGCAGTCAGGTATTTTTAATACAACTTAAGTTTGACTTTTGTACGACTTAAATACTATTAAAGTGTATTAAGTACAAAATCTTTAAATTCTTATCGTGTTTTCCAATATTTATTTAATAAACAAGCTGATTTTTTTTTATTTGCCTCGTTCAAACAAAGTCAGTGTTGTGTGAAGAATAAAAACACGCCCTTGATTTAATGTTGGAAACTGTTCAGCGTTCCTAAATTCACATTAGAAAATGAGCATATGGAACAGGAAGTTAAATTTGATCAGCGTGTTTCAAAGATAAACACCAGTTTGAGCGTAATGTCATGAAATAGACGGGTCCTTAAAAAAAGATAGGAGTGAGACGTCCCTGCTGCAGCACACAAAACTCTTGTTTGCAATCACAGATTTCTAAGTTTGGAACAAAAGTTGCACAGAGACCGAACAGAAGCGTCTGCGCTCGTCGTCCCACTTTTCCCTCTCTGCTCTCCTCGAGCTCATGAAACCTCGTGTTCAGGGGTCACTTCCTGTTGTTGGTGGCTGATTCGGTTCTCACAGCACAGTTTGCCGCTGAGACAGCGAGTAAAGCAGCCGGAGCGTGTTTGGTGTTCAGTGTTTAGCATCTACAGCTAAGAAGTGAGTGCATGTCTCTTTTTTGGTAATCAGATTACTGTAATCCTGTAATTTACCCCCAAAACCTGTATATCGAGGCATTTAGAGGGAAGTGAGGGCTGGAGGGAAATAAAAGGAAAAGAGGGATTTTTAAGTGAGGTGATTCAAAGCCAGAAACAAAATCCTCATTAACAAAGTGAACTCGTGATGAGAGTGATGGAAAGAGATTAGGTGTTCCCAGAATCCCCGGCGGCCAGCGCAGACAGAGAATGTGAACGATTCTTATTTTTGGACGCCGGCTCACCTCTCCGCCTGATCTCCAAATCATCTGTGAGGCCTTTTGAAGTGACGGAGTTCAGGACGGAGAGCAGGATTTGTCTTTTGGACACTGCATGTAAGAAGTTGAATCAAATCCGGTGCATTGTTAAATGTGTGTGTGTGTGTGTGTGTGTGTGTGTGTGTGTGTGTGTGTGTGTGTGTGTTTCACAGGGTAACACAGCTGATGGGTTACACACCTGAGGATCTGCTGGGTCGTTCAGTCTATGACTTCTACCACGCCCTGGACTACGACAGCGTCACCAAGAGCCACCAAAACTGTAAGCACATTCAGAGCCACCATGAGGCGTTCAGGGCCTCGCGTCTGATTGGTCCTCACAGAGGCCTAAATGTTGATGTGAACGTGTTTCCATCAGTCACATGAGCTAAAACATATTTGCCTTCGTCAGATTTCACGTGAAGCTGATAACAAAACAAAAGATTAGTAGCTTTTCCCTTGAAAACTTTACAGGAGAACCGACGAGTTCAAAGCAAAGTGTGGCTGAAAAATCACCCAATAATCGCCCCGCTGCTCCGAGAGCAAGCTAGTTAATGTAGCCTGACTGTGCTAGCTGTATGATAAGATATATGTATGTAAACGGTATGTGAGGTTAGTGCATCACAACATGTTAGCAACGATCACAGTCCGACAACAAAGGACAACAAAATGTTTATTTTTGTCCGTGTGGTAATACTGCTGTGTTCTGTGTGTGTGTGCGTGTGTGTGTGTGTGCGCGCGCGCGCATGTGTGTGTGTGTGCGCACGGAGCAGGGCTGTGGTATTAAGATGTCTTGTCTTTATTGCATTAAGCACAGCCACTGATGGCCTGATGAGGTTTGCTCATCTGCTGCCACAAACACAGTGGACAGGAGACCAGGTGGCCTCTATTACAGCCTAATGACCGTGTGTGTGTATACGTGTGTGTGTGTGTGTGCGTGTGTGTTAACAAGGCTCTGAAGTGTCATGGCTTTTCTCTCCACTGACAGAACGATATCATTAGAAGCTCTGGACAGCAGTGAAAATGGTCATTTAGTTCCTTAAAACCACTCTGCAACATAATGGTAGTGTGTGTCTGTGTGTAATCTGTGTGTGTGTGCGCGTGCGTGCATGTGTGTGTTCACACCGCAAAAAACATGTTACCTGCAGCATTGCTCTGTTTGTTCTGAACCACAAACAGCCACACGGGAACTTTAAGTGTGTGATTGATGAATGTTACACAGGATCAGGGCTCGATGCCAACGTTTAGGATTTTTTGATGGTCCGTGCACATCGATTTAGTGTTGATGTTTGTTTTAGACCATCTGAAGTCACGTTTTGTCAGATTTGGCCTTTAAAGCTTATTTTTTATAAAGCGAGGAATAACTTCTGAGTGTTGGTGTCTCGAAACAAGATGAAGGAACTGACTTGAAAATAACATTTTAGGATTGTGTGTTTTGCGTGCGGATGCTCTTTCTGGACTCCTTAGATGGCTAAAATCTGCTGAGATAAAGAGCTCTCTATCTATGTCACACACACACACACACACACACACACACACACACACACACACACACACACACATACACACAGACCACCGGCTCTCATGGCCAACGTGACCAGCCTATCGATTAGCACATGCTAACAGCTTTCTCTGCTACATGTAATATTGCAGTGAGGCATGAGGGTCCTCCAGACACACACACACATGTGCACACACACACACATGTGCACACACACACACACACACACAGTTACTGGTCCTCTGTACACTCTCTGACCACAGTCCGGCTCCTTTCCCACGCCAGTGCTGAACTCTGGACTGCAGCCAGCACATCTCCTTCTCAGCTCCTTCTCAAGTCAAACATCCCACTTTCTCCTGCTGACCCACGTTTGGTTGATTCCACAGCCTCGCACAAAATAAATACATGGATATGTAATGAGTAATAATTACACATTTATACAACAACAAAAACAAATGAAGCAGTGCATGCAGCCGGGCTGGAGCTGCTTTCCTCCGGAGAGGAGTGTTCAGCCTGGACTGAGTTAACTGCACTGAACAGTAAACTGTGTCAACATCAGCTGATGATGTTCAGCTTCCAGAGTTTTTTTCTGTAACATAAAACCATCATCATCCGCCTCGCTGTGATAATGGACAGGAGGCTCAGGTCCATACTTGAGTTGCCTTGAGTCACAGCTCATTACACTCTCTCTCTCTCTGCAGTGTGCACCAAGGGCCAGGCCGTGAGCGGCCAGTATCGAATGCTGGCTAAGAACGGAGGCTTCGTCTGGGTGGAAACCCAGGGAACTGTCATTTATAACAGCCGCAACTCCCAGCCGCAGTGCATCGTGTGCATAAACTACGTGCTCAGGTGAGACTGTCGGCCTGCCGAACAGTTCTGGCAACTAACTTACTTAAAAGCATAAACTGTACATCTAGAAAAGCCTCTATGAGTGACCACACGTCTGAGGCGATGGACGTTTCTTTCAGCGCAGCCTGTCAGATAAACCTTCTCTGCTCTCCTTCCTCCTGCAGTGACATTGAGGAGAAGTCGATGATTTTCTCCTTGGAGCAGACAGAGTCTCTGTTCAAGCCTCGCCACATGAGCAGCTTCTTCACAGCGGGAGGCGCAGGCGTGACCGGAGAGCCGGGAGACACCCTCTTCACCAAACTCAAGGAGGAGCCGGAAGACCTGGCCCAGCTGGCCCCAACACCTGGAGACACGATCATCGCCCTCGACTTCGGTCTGTGTCCACTTCTGTTACCTTTTGAGGGCATTTGCTGGGGTCATCATGTCAGCAATAATGCACAAAAACATGCCCTTAAGAATGCATTATCACATTTAAACCATGACGGCTGTAGTATTAAATATTTTGAACTTTATTGCTGATTTGCACCAATAGTTTTAGCCGTATTTGCTGATTTAAATGCGACTTAGATCCTGAGAAGGTGAACATTTGTTAGATTTATTAAAATCACATCCATAAAAACTTGCATCAGCTTCATGTTTCCTTTTCTGCACAGCACCTCTGTTCTTCATCCCGTCTCTTTTCCGTGTGTTTCATGCAGGCCGCCCTCAGTTTGAGGAGCCCCAGCAGCCAGCAGGATACTCCCAGGTGTCTGCCGCAGCAATGGCCCCTCCGGGACCTCCGGCCTGGGCCAGCGAGAGCCAGAAGCCTGCCCCTCCAGCATCGGGTCAAACCCCGGCTCCGGTTCCACGGGACATGGCGAACATGGCGGGCACGTTCATCGTGCAGCAGAACCCGCCGGCGGGCAGCGCCACTCCGAGCCTCAGCAGCTGCTCCACGGTGAGGATGAGGAGGGAGGGCCTGAATGCTACACTGAAAGGAGTAATTAGTTAGTGAGCGAAAGAAGGTTGTGTTTGTTTGGTAGTTTGTTCTCTCTGTGCAGTGAGGCCTGGGGGGGTTATAGGTCACCAACTGTGGGCAGTGTGTGTGAGAATAACGGGGGTGGACATTTGGAAGGACCGGGCTCGTAGCAGTGAATAGCGCCTTTGTCAAAACTCGTCTCCCGCTCTTTGTCCCTTCTCTGTTCTTGTCATCCTCTTCCTCTCGCCACCATCCATTATTCTCACGTCCTCTGCCCCCCCCCCCCCCCCGCAGCCCAGCAGCCCAGGTGACTACTACGGCTCCGTGGAGAGCGACCTGAAGGTGGAGCTGACTGAGAAGCTGTTTGCTCTGGACACAGAGGGAAGTGACAGTCCTGCAAACACTGAGGTGTGTGAGTATGTGTGTGTGTGTGTATGTATGTGTGTGTGTGCGTGCGTGTGTTCTTCATCCCATGATGCACTTGTGTCTGAACCTGACTTGACTCATGAGGCCTCGTTTACTGAATCTGATGGGCAGCATTTCTGTGGTTATTGGTCAAAGTAATCACACACTAACCGGTTTAACAAACCATGTCATCCTCCACTTTCCCAGAGGGACTTGAGTGACTTGGACCTGGAGACTTTGGCTCCTTACATCCCAATGGACGGCGAGGACTTTCAGCTGAACCCCATCATCGCAGAGTCAGAGCCCCTGGAGGGGGGTCTGGCAGGATCTATGGGCAGCAGCAGCAGCCTGACCCGAAAGCACCAGAGCTTCAGCAACATCGCCAGCCTCTTCCAGCCCCTGTCCTCCCCTCCTCAGCCGCAAGGCCACTACCAGCGCCAGCCAGCAGCCTCCTGGGCTGCAAGTGAGAAGAGAGGCTCCAGCCAGGGGACCATAGACTCCCGTGCAGGGTCATGCATGATAGGGCACATGCAGAATCCCCCATACCAGGCTCCAGCCAGCACCCCTCTGTCCTCCATGGGTGGCAGGCAGAATCTGCAGTGGCCACCGGACCCTCTGTTAACCTACCAACAACAACAACGACGAGCCTCCAAGGCCTACCTGATGGACAGTTTGCCAGCAGAGGAGCGTCTGTCCTGCCAACAGAACATGACACAGCTCATGCAGAAACAGAGGTGAAGCGACAACGAGCAAAGTCCTGACATTCACATTTTAAACCAAGACAAAAACAGCAGCTAGGCCCAAAAAACACGGACCAAATCACAGATTTTGATAGTAAAGAAAAGTCAGAAAATCAAACAGATTTCACACAGAGAGTTTTTATACATGCAGTGATGAATGAGTGAATGATAACACAATGAAAAATTACAATGCAAACTGAAGAGGAAGCATAAAAGAAGACAATTACTTTGAACCTTGAACCAGAAAAGCCCAATCCAGGAAGTCTCTTGTAGCCAGACTTCCTTTTGGTAAATTCTGGTTTATGTTTATCCATTCACTTTAAATGTTGTGTGTGTGTGTGTTTGTGTGTATGTGTGTATGTGTGTGTGTGTATGTATGTGTATGTATATGTGTGTGTGCGCGCACAGGTCCATTGACAACTTCGTACAGGCCTACAGAGACATGAGTCCAGCCAGAGTGGCCATGGCCAACAGAATCAAGCGCTCTTTCACTCAGATGACTGTGGTGAGTTCCTCTGATGAACAAACACTGTTTATTTATGTTTCAGGCTTATTCCTCAGAATCATCACAGCATGAACACGGAGCACTTTATCAGGTTTAAGACGTCTTAAAATAAGCAGCCAATTATTGAAACACAATGGATGAAGAGCTACTTGGATCTGACGGTGATGAAAGATCTTAATACTCTGTTAGACTGAACGCCGTCCACAGCTTTGTGTCGCTGTCTTTCTGTGGACAAACGGCAAATTAGAAAATCATGTGACCGCATTTCAGGGTGAAAACAAGCCGCCAGAAATCATCTGGAAGAAGATGAGGGACGACAGTTGTAACCTCATGGATCGCTCGCTCAGCGCGGGATCTCTGGCAGGTAGGAGCTCCTTGTGTGTGTGTGTGTGTGTAAAATGCACTATTATCTCTTCCACCTGCCAACCTGTAATCTCGCTGTCTCAGAGTCGGGGATGGGGAGGATGATGCCGGGCAGCAGCCTGTCCTCATGTCTCAGCTCTCTGCAGCAACACAGGAAGTCTCAGTATCCAGGACACGGGATGGGTGGCGCAAGTGAGAAGCCCTTTCCCCAGAAGAGCTGCAACTACACACAGTATAACATGCTGTCATCTAACAAGACTGAGGGTGAGCTGGCACACACACACAGACACACACACACACACACACACACACACACACACTGCATGAGGACTGTGTGATGTGTGTCTGCTGTGGAAAAAAGTACAATCACCACATTAAAATACTGAAATTGGCCCCTTTAATATGTGAATATGCAAATATTCTGCTGGACACGATGTCTCTGCTTCGCTGTGAAGTCCATTCTGAGACGCTCCAACGTTCTAGTGCAATACTCTGAATTCTGCATTATACCACATACAGACCTATGGCTGCGTCACGTCACCTTTCCACACAGCATGCTTCTGTCTTCTCTCGTACTCCAGGCATAGCCAGTCGTCTGCTGGGCCCCTCCATTGAGTCATCCTGTCTGCCGGAGTTGACCCGTTACGACTGCGAGGTCAACGTCCCGCTGCAGGGAAACCTGCACCTCCTCCAGGGCTGTGACCTGCTGAGAGCCCTGGACCAGGCCACCTAGAGCCCCAGATTCAAACCCCGCCATGGACCCGGACTCCGAGCCCGGGACTTAAGCCTCTTTACCTTCATACCTCTGGGCCTTCTAAGAGCCCTGAGGCTAAGCTACCTATAGGGAATGGTATTCATAACCACATCCTGTCTTATTCAGCTTGTTTGGCTCAGCCCTACACTCTGTCCCCGTATAGCTCTGTACCCAGACCATCCAAACAAGCTACGATATCAGGGTCAAGCCACTTTACAGCCCTTTTTCCCCAAGCTGTCAGCTCCAATCAGGTGCAGGTTGACGACCAGTGTTCAAAAGCTGTCATGCATTGAGCCACCCAGATAGAAGACCCACACATTTAAGAAAACAGGGGTCACTTGAGGAGAAAAGGTCAACTCGGGACAGTTAACAGAGTACAAAATGATGCAGCACTCTGTCCGACCTGCGTCAACAAGTCTTGACACTGGGATTCATCGCTGCTCATCAGGCTCAGTGTAAACGTCTCTCACAGGTCGGCTTGTGTTCAGAAACCCAGCTCAGCTCTGGTTTTAGTGACATGGGATTCAAACACACAACCTGCCTTAAAGGCCAGCTCTGCCCAAACATGTACAGCCATACACCCTGCGTAGCAAGGTGGGAAACCCCGGCCAGGCTACATGTGTGAGACCCAAACCTGCAACCTGTGTCTTACCCACACCTGGTCTGGATCCAGACCTCCACCCTGATATGAACTCCATGCAGCTCAGTTCCCGGCCCTTCCTTCCCTTGATCAGCTAACTCATTTAGCTCATTTAGCTCAGAGGAGAAGATATTATACTACCTGCACATTAACAGAGACACTGGTTTCTTTCACTTCAGAGACAGTCAAGGCCTCCAGCAGCAGTTGGGTATCATGAACCAACGATTCTCACAAAGAGCGCTCTTTGATTCTGCTCGATTCCTCCGAAAAGTCGGCTTTTTAAACCTCTGTGGTTTTAGATTGTGAGACACCACAAGGAATGAAACAAATTCACACAAAATAAGCAAAATTAGACACAAGTCTGACAAAATAAATCTAAAGTTGTCTAAAGAACAGCATTTTCTCCTCTCTTATCCCTTTTGTCATCTCCAAGCTACTTGTTAGAAGAACGGAGCGTAATCGATGAAAGATTTGGCTCCTGAATCAGATGATGCTGGTTTAAGACATCCAACTAGTAAGTAAAAACATTTAACTTAAGTCTTTTTCGGACACAAGTGTTTTCATTCTCAAAAGAAAAGCTGAGAATCAGGAGGAGGAGGATGAGAATGATACCCAGCTGAGCTGCAGCCTCTTCCACGTGCACACGCTGACGCACTTCCAGCCGTCGACCTGCCTCTTCTTGCCTGAATCCATCCCACCTGAGTCGCTCTAACGGCGTCACCTGCTCTGTTTAAATAACACAGTCGTGCAGTTCGGTCTGTTCTCACAACATAAAGTGGTTCACAGCAGCATCGGACCTGTTTGGGTCAACGTTAATGACGTGATATTGCTCTTTTACTTAGAAATAGTCTGTCAGTGAGACATTTTAGCTTTTATCAGATCTCCCACGTTATTTAATCTAAATCGACGGGACACTTTAACATATCAATCCTGCTTTGTTTCTCCTCTCATTTATTTTTGATGTTCTTACTCCACCTCCTATTATTTGTGTCTAACTCACAGACACACTAATAAACATATATTGCAACATGTACTCTACTGTAAGATGAATAATAAGGTTTTTTTTCGCTTTTTCTATCTGCTCTTCTCGAGTCTGTCTTTGGTTTTTCTGAACCTGCTTCTGTCTCTCGTCTCTCTCAGTCAGGTAAGTAGCTCGTGTGACTACAGGGTTTTTTCTTATTGTGCAATTATTTCATTGAGCTAAAGCTTAGTCAGCAACAAAGCTAGCCTTATTCACCAAACTGAGCGCTTGTACGAAGGATCTGACTTAACACACGTTGTAAGAGCTCATGATTATACACAGTAGGCTTATGCATGTACATGCAGTACAGAAAACCATAGAAACCAGTGGTGTGCAAAGACTTTAAGGGTCGAGGATGACGATAAAGCAGCTCCTGTGTGCAAGCTTCATTTGTAGGTTTCATTTTTGCCCTGAAAAGACGCGTTTGAGGCTCTTTAATTGCAGATGAAGCATATTTTTGCTCGGTATTTAAGCAGTTTTACTTTTGTTATGTATCGTTTCTGCTGTTCCAGGCACCCATTGGTTTCCATTCATTTCTGTGCAGCAGGAAAAATCACAGAACAGACTTTTAAAACTTGAGCTGTGTGTTACATCATAGTTTAACATGAATTCTGCATTTTTTCTTTGCTTTTGGGTCAAAGTTAGATGACCTGTGAATGGTAGCGCTTGAGGTGAAAAGCCTGCATGCATTAGCTGAATGATCCTGCAGACTATTTTCATTAATAGTATTGTCTGTAAAATGTCAGAAAATAGTGAAAAAGACCTTTTGTTATTTCTGAGAGCTCAGCGTCTCATTTTATCAGCCCATAACCCAAAGATAGTCAGTTCATGCAGAAATGTTCTATACTTCATAGCTGAAGCTGTAAATGACTGAGAAATCATGTAATTCATTTTAACACAGTTCAGAAAAGAATATAAACCAATGATGAAAATGTATGAACCACAGCAACGTGGTCTGCAGAATGGAAAGCATGCGTGATTTGCTGAAGTCACTGGGATCCTCCTTTAAGCTAATTGGAGGATGTTCATTCGAACTGAAGGGCACTCAGAGGGGTCAAAAAGAGGAGCGGCGGAGTCGCTCCCTCCACCCTCTTTGCACACCACTGCGGAAAACGGAGAGTGTAAGAGACAACAGCAACGGCATATCAGTCAGAATATATGTGTGTACATAGCAGCAGCAGCAGCCGCCGCCTGTGCAGTGACTTGAAAGCGGAGTGTATGTGTTATTCTTTAGGATTAAGACAAGGCCAGTTCTTCTTGGAGTAAATGAGACTGAGTGGCTGCCAGTATCAGAGAGCTTTGACTAAGAGTAACATCAGAATTTAGATTTTCAGCCTAGAAATATTTCACCCAAACGATGTCAAACAGTAAATGCCTTCAGTGAAAACACGTTCTCAGCTTTTCTCTGTTCTCTACTTTTCTTAATCTTGCTCTGTTTGTTCAGATAATTGTCTTTGTGTGGTGACCACTTTTGAGTATCACTTATAGAGCTTTGTACACATCTACGTTACGTATTTAAAGAGACAAAACTAATGTCGAAGATAGTGTTTTTAGTGTTTATGTGTCCTGGTACTTTGTCCTTATCGACCCTGTAGATGCAGATGGATCAGATCCCTCGCTCTGCTGTTTCCTCGTGGTGTTTCTGTGTTGTGGCTTTTTTTTTTTTTTTTTTTTTTTTCAAGAGTTTTATCCTTAAATATCTTTAATATCATGTTCCTAAAATGTCTATGAATCTGTTGGCTGGGCAGTACTGTTTTTGTTCTTGCTTTAAGAAGATAAAACAAAAAAATAGGAGGAAGAAAGTTCAGATTAAAGATGAATATCAGTTTTCTAAGTCTCACTTTTCAGATATGTAGCATTTTGAATATTGTTAAGAAGGTGAAGTTAATCACAGATTTCCAGTTGCATATATAAAAGCAATGACGCTTCATTGACCATCTATCTGTCATTTTTAGACTTTTATTACATCTGTTGGATCCACTAACACTATATTTGATGTTCTCTGCTTCATGTTGTGCTGAAATTCTCTTTAAAGTTCATGTTAATCCACAAAATGTGCCTTATCATGACTTCACGGTTGTCTCAACAAACACTGAGTTTGCCCTTCAAGTGCACAGTTTGTGTCCTGCAGCCTGTAGACGCTGTCCTGCAGCTCTGGGGGTTTACTGAATAAAATCCTGACTTGACTTTGTATCTTATCTGAAAGCTAAATGTGTGGAAAGCCAATTTTCTGAAAGAATAGCATAAAACGTCTCTTTGGTTTGCAGCTTTAATTCGAATTTGCGTGTTAAACTTAAGTTGACGCCTCATCTGTTAACGACCGGCGAGCGGAGCGTGACGTTAACGTGAGAATCGACATGAATACACCGTCACAGTTGGGATGATTTTCATAAAAACCCCTCAGCTCCTGTAGCCTCCTCTGATGCCTTCATTTAGATAGAACAGCAGAGCAGTCAGAGAACATACAACAGAAGCCTTTTAGATTGAGGTGCAACCCTGTTAGAACCCACTGTAGCTCCCCTGGTGATGACGAGTCAAAGCTTAAGGTTTTAAGGAAATGGATTCCCCCGCTCATCAAACGGCCTGACAGTCTGTTTGCTGATGAAGGGTTTTTATGTTTAGGTGATTCGAGTGGGCAGTAAAGGTTCTGGGAGGCTCAGTCGTGCCTGACTTTTGTCTTGATAAACAGATGCTCAACATGCTGCAAGGTTACAGTGTAGGTTACAAGCTGAACACTGTGAATTTGTTCAAACGAGCAGCAGCTACATCCTTCAGCAGCCCGATCCTCCGTGATGTGATCGTGCAGATAGCAAAGTTTAAAATGAAAGCTGTTCAGTTTCTGCATGAATGACGTCTCTGGATAGGAGTAGAGGTTCACACACAGGAGCCATGGAGGCCTGTCTCTATTGGTTTTAGCACAGAAGCTTTAAAACTCAACTTTACAAACTCTTATTTTAATGGTTTGGGCCATTAGTTCCCCCAGTTAGTCAATTAAGGATCATGGTAATTGCTGAGACACACGATGGGTGATTGCATTAGATGTACATCCACAGCTTATGTAAATCAAAACTACTTTTTTGGAAGTGAGAATCAAAGCGAAAGTGTGTGAAAATGCATTCAGAGCCAATAATAATAATAAAGTCCAGATTTATGAAGGTTAAATTCAGGTGTTTTGCAGTTAACAAGCTACAGGGTAGCAGTGGAGGTGAACGGTGTCCTGAGAGCAGACATGAGAAGTCGAGTTGAGCGACACATGAAGAGAGATGCTTCTGCTCAGCCTGCCCACTGATGCACATCTCTCAGCTCCTCCACTCCTCCACTCCTCCACCCCTCATCTGTTTCTACTCTCACTTCACTTTCACTGGAGACTCAAAAGCCAAATTTGGTTTTCTCTCCTCATACGTCGGCAATTACTTCAGTCAAGAGGGTATTTTTATCGCTGCACAAATGATCCTCCTATTGCAGCCTGCAAATTGAGCTTTTTCTATTTGTAGGATTATGTATAGTATTTAAAGTATTTTATAGTATTTAAATTTTGGTTAGAAATCAAAGTTGGATACATTAGGTTTCCAGAAAAGCACCTTACAGCATGTTGAAAGTGTGTTTTTAAACAGAATTTACGTTTAATTCAGAACTCCTTCAATTAAGTAATTCATTTTTGGAGCCCAAAGAGGTTTTAGGACTACGTTAAATATTCTGAATCATGCACATGAAAGACTGATGAGATCTGAACTCAGTTGTGTACACGTATGTTGAAAGAGTTGGCCTGATGGAAGTTGATTTAAAAACAAGAATCTAGACAGAAGAGAAGCCCCGCCGCTGTTTCAAGGTAGCTTCTGCTCCGCTAGCAATGTGAACTGTTCAGGAAAAGGTCTGTTATTTTGTTAGCATGTAAAAACTACACCTGCGGGGGTCTCAGGGCTTCTTAGGAGGTGTAGTTTTGTCTCATATTCATTAATCTTGGATTATGGGTAGAAAAATAAAGACGCTAACCTAAAATCAGGCGGGGCTCCAGCTTTTTAAACCATAGAGGATTTCTCACCAGGCCCGGCGCTCGACATACTGTGCTGCTTGAAGGGCGTCCCCGAAAACAAAAGCGACAGAACGTTTCAGGAGTCAATCCGCTCATTCATTGCACTTCCTCTTTAAAGACGATATCAGCATTTTGTCCTGCGCCTTGTGTAACAGCTGGGTTTTTGTTTTTCCTTCTGGGATCCATGTTAAGCTACATGTATTCTGTGTCAGTACAGTTATATTAGCTGATTTTGCTTTTTTTTTTTAATGTGCTAAAAATTTATATTGATCTTATTATTATCATATACTGTTATTGCTATATGGGGAATTTAACCCGATAAGAAGTTTGTGTTTCTGCACTGATATCTCATTATTAAAGCATACTGACCTTACCCTCCCTCATTGGCTTCATGGATGGTTTATTGTAGTTCGTGTTGTCTTACATCAAGTTTTATGCTCAGATTAAAAGTTCAAAGTTCGCTAAGAAAGCTGAGATAGTTGTGATTCAATGGATGCAAACCATTTCAAGATCACGATCACATCAGCAGGTGCAACCAATACCACCAACAAACAAACAAACAAACAAACAAAATGGAAGCAACTCAGTGATGAAGTCACAGTAATCTACCACTTAGTAACATCAACAAAGGTTCAGGCGATTCAGTACAGTCAAATATTTAGTCCAAAACACTGTAATAATCCACGGAAAACTGTTTATTGTTTCAAGTTAGCCAACAGACGTGCTAGTCTTCCACAAACCACCTCCAGTCAGCATGTATGCACAGGTCGCATGTTGCTATCCGCAGCTCTCTGAGCCTTTGACTGACACGACACTTGACCAGCTTGGATCTTCAAAGACGGAGCCAATTGCCATCGATTGTGCAGATGACTGGCGCTTCGTACAGCCAATGAAATTCCAAAAACAAGGCTGCTTCAGTGGGTAACTTCACAGCCAAATCTACACAGGCTTCAGCATGGTGGTTCTAATAAATGGCCTAAATATGAGTATAGATAATTTTATGGATAAATATAGTTGACATACCCTGAGAAAAACATGTAAAATATTGATCATTTGTGGTGCTGCTAATCAGTTTCTACTGATCTCGGACTCGTGAAAGGCTTCATGCTGTGGTCCTACAAAACTGGAATATGACTAATTGCACTTGAGTAAACACACTTTGTTTCTTTCCACTTCTGGCTGCGAGCCGGCTGCTTCACATTCTTTAGAGCCGCTGCACTTTACATACTTCATTTATCCACCTGAACACAAAGCTCTGACAGACGAGAGCATTAAGGAGGCCATTCAAGTTTGCACAAGCAAATCCGTGTGAGTGTGTGTGCGTGTGTGTGTGTGTGTGTGTGAGAGCAGGTGTGTGCTTTGAGTTGTTTTTCAGTCAGTATGGCGTTCAAGAACATTCAGCAGCTCCAAACATGCTAATCGAGGAGCAGTTCTGTGGCTCAGGTCCCTCCCTGTTTTTAACACAGTTAACTCTTTTCTCCACGTCTTTCTGTCCGTCTGTGTGTGCGTCTGTCTATCTTTACGATATCTTTTGTGGCAAAAATAAATTCACTCTTCCATTAAAAAACTGATTTATTCATTTCTTAAACACAGAATTATGTTAAGATCATTTTATCTGTTTTCAGAGATTTTATTGCCTCTTTCAAATTCCCTTTTAATAAATGTTTAAGCATATATATCAATGATCTTTCAACACGACACCTGTGACGAGTCAACTGTGATTGATTGAGAGTGTTCAGCTGCTGCTATTGTTTTACTTTCTAATCATTTAAAATAAGGATTATAACATGTAGAGCTTTTAAACTTGTTGGTATCTGACCCTTAAATGGACCAGCTGTGAATCTGTGTGACCTCCTGTAACGCTGTCAGAAGAATAATGTTCACGTGAGCGAAGGAAAAGAAAGGCAATGCCAAGAAGTCCAGTTTTCTCGCTCTAGAAATGTTTGCCAGCGATTAAAAGGCTTGTTGATGGGTCTGGTCTGCCTCCCTGTAGCATGGAAAACATGTTTCAAAGCTTTAACTCCACCTTTGTATTGTGCTCGCTGTTTTTGTTTTGGGTTGTGACGCACATCCTCTATTTGACTTGGACAGACAGACAGACAGACAGACAGACAGACAGAGAGACAGACAGACAGACAGACAGACAGACAGACAACGAGTCATTGTCTCCTACCTTCTGTCTGCTCACACAGGTTCTGGAGGTTTTGGCGTTTTCAGGACACAACTTGAATTGAGGGTAACCTACAGAAGCAAACAAAACACAAAGCTTTAGCCAATCAGGATAATTCGCAGGTTAAGAGGCGACAGGTTAAGACAGCTTTCAGGTAGTCAATCATCATCATAATGACAGGCCTCTGCCGAAGGCCCTGACACTCAAAAACGGCTTCATACAAGCAGCGCTGCCTGAAACCTCACGGCTGAGGTGAAGTTACACATTCACTGGGCTGAACTTGCTCTCTCACACTGATTGCCTTCATGCAGACAAAACCTTAGAAATCAATAAAACAAATAAAAAATGTTGATGCACAGCAGCACAAAACTGCCAATAACGTCAAATATTATAGGACTGGCAGCTAAATCTGCACTCCTGGGTGCTCAGCAGCGTGCAGGTCAGAGGGAATGAAAAGCTCAGCAGATAGTTTCAAACAGTCTGACTGAGTTTGTGTTTCCACACAGTTAATTATCACCAAACAAAGACGCCGAGCACGACACGAAACAGTTTGGACTGGGAGCGGTTTGATTTGGCTGGATCCAAAGAGCATTTCCCCAAATTAGATTTCATCTGAAGATAAAGAATAATAGAATGAGGCACTCCATGGCTGCCGGTAAAACCGGATCCCAGCGCTGAGAATGATGGGAAATGTGGGAAGATGCTGGCAGAGGGTGAAGTGGTTCAGAATCTGGTGCCAGCAGGTCCTGAACGGTGCAAATAACAAACAACACGGGACTTTTTCTGGGTTTTTGTGCTCCTTCCTTCCTCTGCAAGAAGACAGGAACCCAAACTTTACGGGGACACAAAGACGAGCGTGTTGGACATTTACACAGACATGTATCTAAACAGCATCCACACGCACACATGCACGCACGCACGCACGCACGCACACGCCCCCCTTTGTTCCAGCTGATTCAGAGCCTTTTGTCCCTTCAGGTGGGGAGTCAGGAAAACATGGTGGAGGTAAAATGGGAGGAACCGGCGTCTCGAGCAGCTTCCTCTCGTGTCAGGTTTCCATCTCACCGCCTCCCAGCAGCCTCTGTGGCAGCAGACGCTGCTCGCGCCTAATATACGGTGTAATCAATCCACTTTTATTTTATTTCGACAGTCATCTCGTGTGCAGACTTCTAAACCGAGGCAACATCACACTCTGCGAACTCCAGATTAAATTAAAAGACTGATCCTGTCAGCTCTGTGAAGTATGCATCAACAGCTGGTTCTCATTTGGACATCATTGGTCACAATAACGTAACATCTGTGTCTAATCAGACACAAACTCAGTCAGGCTGCGTTCAGGAACATTGTGTTTTTCAAATAATGAAAAACAAGAAGCAAATTGTCTCATTTGTTCAACATAATCAGTCTGATAACTTCACTGCTTTCTCTGTTTGTTAGTGTAAGTGGTGACATCATCTACAGTGTGCACACACACCTTCAGCTGCCTCACGTCCATCAACCAGGTGAATCAAGCCGTCCATCTTCACTTTAAGAGTCAGCTGTCACCACAAAGGATCCCTCCGCTTCCATCATGCATCTGTGCTTCCTGGTCGTATTTTGCATTTTTATAAATATTACAACTAAAATTATGAGGAAATATATTCTCCTGTGTCCAATTATAGTTCAATGCACCTGCAGAGCCGACTCTGACAGCAGCTACAACAACAACAACAACAACAACAACCTGCAACACTCGTGCCTTAGTTCATCACCTGAAACGTTCAGATCTGCAGAGAAACGGCCTGAGCCGACAGTCGAGCTGCCCTCCGTGTTTCCATCACAGGAGGCTTTGAAGTCATTAAGAGACAAGACTCGGTCTGGAAGCTGCTGTCTGCTGTCGGGGGCTTCTCCACTGATCATTTCATTCACTGACATGAAAGCACATGGTTGAGGTTATGGAGAGATCGCGAACGTGGCAGATAAAGTGCAGTTCTACGGACGTTTAAAGGGGGTGAAAGGTTATCACTGTGTTTAAAACAAAGCCAGCACTGATGGAACCTCCATGAATAAACATCTTATATGTTGACCAGACCCTGTTTCAGTTTTCTGATGAAATCCATAACTTTCAATACATTCCACAAAAGCTTCTTTGAGCTTGAAATAGGCCCATAGAACTCCTGCTGAGTTACTACTGACAAACATCATGCGGCCAGCTGAGAGCTTCTCTGCGGCGTCATGCTGCGAGCTGACCCAGTCATTCCTCTGCCTCTCTGTCCGCTTGTATGCGTGTCTGTCCTCTGGGACCTCCGCATGTCTCAGGACAATTGTCCAATAAGATAATCCAGGGATAGTTTGTTTATGCTCTGGTCCAATCCCAGGACACCGAGCTGCTCCGGCCGGGACTGATCCCCCGGCGCAGCTCAGATCTCCCTGTAAACAAACATCCACTTTCCCATGTTGGAATCAGAGAGCACTTCTGTTTGGACTTCGACATATGAGAGTTCAGCCTTAGCGTGCAGCACACTGTGCTTTATCTGTTCGACATGAAGGCCGCTGGTTCGTGGCGGCAGTCAGAAAGAAGAACCGTGCATGTGTTCAGACGAAGAAGCAATAAGTTCATCTTTACTTCCCACCAAAGCTCCGATTGTTCCCCATCCCAGCAGCGACAGAATCAGTCAACATAACGTGAGACGTGGCCTCCTCTGACCCCTCAAACACAAAGGATATCTGACATCATTCTGCAGAAGTATTGATGAACTGATTGTCCAGTGTCTTTGTTTTTCTGTGGGAATTCATCCACAAATACAAATCTCTCCTCTCCAGCCCAGAATTGTGTTTTCAGCAATTGTTCTGACCTCGGAAGCACAAAGACAAAGAGCTTATGCAATAATCAGTCCAACTCGCTCACTGTTTGAGCCCTTTCGAGCCCAGTTTTGGCCTGATCAGGAAGACAGCCGAAAATAAGGCTTTTGATGGGACGAGGTGGACGGCGGGTCAGCAATTATTCACTCTTAATAAACAGAAAAACACCACATATATAGAGAGAGGACATCCTTCACACAGAGCAACAAACAAATTCTTTCCAATAATGTAATTACTGCTCAGGATGTACAGAGATAGATGCAAAATGTTTATTTTTTCCTGTTCCCAATCCTCAGATATGTGTGTGGCCTGAGCGAGTGTGAGGCAGGAGCGAGATTTACAGACCAGAAGACGAGTTTAACTGAGGAATACTTGCTCACATCAGCTATTCAGCAGTACTTCAGTCTCTAAAAGTTCTAGCTAAGCTCCCACAAAGAGAGAAATGTAAGATTTGTTAAGCAGAAATGGCTAAAAACATGGCGCCAATTGAATTTTGAAACTCAAAATCTGTTACATACCACCAAATGCCACGGTCCAGAACCAGCGTCCTCACTTTTCCACTTTTTTATTATTGTTTTTAATTCCTATCTTTCATTATTTTCCTTTTTCTATGAACATGTTTGAATTCGTGTCTTGCTCTCATTTTTCTACTTGCAGAAATGCTTTTAAAAGTCAGCTGAATGTATATTTAATCTGCTGTCATGTGCATGAAAGATGCAACAAGGAGACTCCAGTAAATAAAAAAGCAACTATTTCTTCCATAAAAATGTGTTTTTAGATGATAAGTGGTTTAATGTCTCGTCTGTTTTTTGGCCATTTTGGGGCAGTAAAAACATTTTAATACCCTTTATGTTTTACATAAAACACTTATTATTGTTGAAAGGTAGATCCAGCAGTTATGGAAATATTCAAATTTGTTTGGATTAGTGCTGATGAATATACGTCCAACACTCCCCCTGTTGTAGCTCCGCTTTTGGTCCAATACAAAGAATATTTGCAGTTCTGCTGAACTTCATGAGGCTCGTCTGTGTGCAGCTACCTCCGTCACATGTTCGACACCAGCCGGGCTACACCCTCTGATCACTGACAGACTTTGTGACCTCGTGTCTGTCTGCACTTTCCAACCTCGCTGTGACCTCGAGAGCACTTCCTGTGTGGAGGGGAAAGCTCAGAGACGGTGGTTCATCCTATAGAGAGTGTGTGTGTGTGTGTGTGTGTGTGTGTGTGTGTGTGTGTGTGTATAAGTGAAAGCCACAGACAGAGCAGGCGGTATAGCTTCCGGGGGGGTTAAGAGCTTTCTCATGAGAATGTTTTACTCTGTGTGTGTGTGTGTGTGTGTGTGTGTGTGTGTGTGTATTTGTGCGGATATGTACTACAAATTGTGAAATTAGGGGATTATCAGTCAAAGCTTGCTGTCCTCATAAAGCTGCAGATCTATTCATGTTGGAGTATCAGATTAGAATTAAAGGGGAAGCTCTCAACACAAATATCGACAGTTGGATGAACATTTTAGTGTCAAATCACAGTTATTTTGTGCCATACGGCATATTTCTGTTTTGTAACTGTGATCTTTTCTGTCTCTCTAGTTCAACATCCTCCTGTCGTGTGCAGGCGTGTAAAGTTAAAGTACATGTATTTATCTGAATACTTGCTCCTCTTGGTTATAGTACTTTTTTATGCACTTCTCTAGTTTTAAAACTCTTTTTCAATAAACAGGACAGACATCTAACTGGGGTGAAAACTGTCCTTTAAAACAGAACTTATGTAAAAGTTCAGTGATAAATATGGGGTTGAATATCCACATCCATGACTGAAACATAAGCAGCTTTGATAAAAGTGAGGAAGGTGTGATATATCTTAGATTTTAAACATCGTCACAGGCCTGCAAACTCCATGAAATCTGCTGAGTTAGGCTGGTTTTCATCTGTTCTTCTCTGAGACACCGAGCGCCTGGACGAGTGCTTGAAGACATGTCAGTGGACAGTCTCAGTGGGAGATATGTGTTGCTCTCCTCCTGCTCTCTGGTTCGAAGCCCTGTGTTATCCTCCACGTCCACCAGAGGTCCCTGCTGCCTCCCGGCTGAGAGCCGAGTCTCTGCAGCGGCCTGCAATCAGCTGCTCACCCTGCTGGTGTATAACTGACCCTCCTCTCTTACACTCTGCTTTACTGTTCTGGCTTTGCTACAGAGATCCAGGAAGAGTTTTTGTCTGTGCTTGTGTCCATTTTATCCTCTGTTTTTGTTCCCTTTGTGTGTGTTCTAAGCTGGATTTAGGACATTACTGCAAAAAGAACCTCTCACTTGGTCGTCCCTTCTCTGCAATCAGAAATATAATATTCATAATTACTGCATGTTTCTCAGGAGTATGACTACACTGCCTATTAATGCATGTTCAGGACTGACGACTATTTCCTCACTTCCTCAGAAGAGGAAGTGTAGATTAGGAGGAACCAGCTGCGTGTTGTCATTGACTGTATTTAACTGCAGCCTGTCTGGGTGCAGAGGACAACACATCAGAGCTGAGTGGAGAGGATCCACTGAAGTGGGGTCTATTTATATGAATACATAAAACTGAAGAAACAGCAGCTTCTCATTTGATGTGATTGTGGGTTTACTGCAGGTGTGCTGCATTTGTAATGGGATTGATTTTTAAGACTGGAAGACGTGTGGTCCATTTATCTCTTAATGATTATGTCTGCCTTTCTGATGAATACATGTCTGTTTTTAATCTCGTTTTAAGTGTATTCAGAGCTTTAAGAGGAAAAGAAGCATGTTCAGTCCAAACATCAGAGGAAGTTAAGGACATGATGAAATATCAGCTTCATCTTGTGGCAAGAAATGCATGTGATTATCTATAAATCTGATATCTGTTCATCATGCGCACAGGCTGCACTCCCAGCAGGGGGGTGGGGGTAGTGGGTTATGTGCAATAGTTTATGTGTATGCACATATTAATGTTAAACTGACAGCAGTAGCATTTAATTTCCAGGCTCTGTTGGTGCACCTGTGGCACACCTGGCCAGTCTCAACCCAGCAAAGTTCTCACGTCATGTTCTTCATTTAAAGTGGGAAAATAACAAGAAGCGTCCATGTTGCCACATAAACATAATCCTGGTGATGCTTTCAGAAAACGACAGGTTTTCGTGCTGACTGCTTTTATCTCACTTCCTTAGAAGAGGAGGAGCAGATGAACAGATTCTCCTGCCGCATGTTATCGATCCTGTATTTACTGCAGACCGGAGGCAGAGAACATCACATCAGATATCAGTGCAGGAGCTCATTCAGGTGGGGGTCTTTACTTTTTTCTTATGTGTAGAAATGATGAGAACTGCAGTCATGAAAATGAATATGCACGATTATTTACATGAAGAGGTAAAAAACTGAAAAGACAGAGGTTTTAGAGTGGATATGATTTTGGGTATATTACAGTTAAGAAGCTGCACTTCTTGTTCTCTTTCTCAGAACAGGTTTCACTCTGAAGAATGGAGGATTTCTACGATAACAGCACATCTCTGAACAGCAGCTACGCTTACAGCAATGAGTCTATGTATTACAAAAAAGTTCCATTCATCACGCATGTCATGACATGGGTAATCATCTGTATCGGCCTCCCTTTGACCCTCGTGGCCATCTATGCTGTCTATTCCCTGGTACGTACATTATGACTGCACTTTATTGATTAACTGTGTCATGTGTCTGTCGGATGGCCTGTAAAGGATCTTGGTCTGGCTGGGGGTCCAGGTGTCGGGGGGCGGGGACAAAGTGTTGTCATGAACTAGAAATCTACAGAAATAATTTACTCCATGATTAAAATGGACATGAGGTCGACTGAGACTCCATTCCAGCCGTTTCTTGAAGGGAACCTTTTATGCCTTCCCTTGTTTTCTGTCATATTTATAATGTTACAGCAACAGATGAACATGGGCAGAGTTTTAAATAATGAGGTAAACATGTGCCTCTGTGGGCGAGCGGCTCGGGCTTCAGACTGTTGTCCACCTGCTCGTCGTGGTTGCTCGTCACCCCACAGTACAGGGATCCACCCGCTCAGTCTCTCTATTCGTACCGAGGTGATTTCCAAAGGCTCACACCAGGACTCTGATCTGGATCTCATTTCATGGAGACAAAATTTTCTGGCTTTCCTTCTGATGGTGACAGCCGCCCTGCCTCAACTCTTGTTGATTTCCAGTTTCCAGATGGACAGATAACAAAAGTAACCACTAGCTGCTTCTGTAATGTTAGCTGGTTAGCACAGTTAGCTGTGCAGTTAGCGGTTCTATTAGCTGACTCTCCCAGCTAAAGCTCTTATGCTAGCAACACTCCCCCGATGCTCCGAGCTGCCAGTCTGAGCAGTCAGCTGATGTGATTCAGTTTCTCTAAAATCAGTGAATTAAGTTACAAAATTGTGTTTTTGTAGACAACAGTAATCCACGACACTATTTTCAGTGCTGACTGTATCTGCACGCCATCAATCACACCGGATACAGGATGAGGCGGCGCTCAGAGGCACTGCAGCTAGAATTACAATTACAATTACTGTAGCATACCCCCCCGAATGGAGGATCGCACTTCACAGGAAGTTAGTCTTTACTGGTTGTAAATAAGGCAATAAGTACCAAAATAAAATACCGCAGTTATCATCAGCAACTTAAGAAATTCACTCAGGCTTATTTACAATTACAATCAATTGTTTGCAGATGCTTTTACCCAAAGCCACGCACACATGAATTCACACATGGTGCAGCATCAGGGGCAGTTTTGGGGTTCAGTATCTTGCCCAAGAATACTTCTGCATGTGGACTGCAGGGGCCAGGGATCGAACCACCGACCTCCTGATTGGTGGACAACCGCCCTACCTCCTGAGCCACAGCCAACCCAGCTAGGAGACAGCCAATCAGAAAAAAGTGGGCTTTAAAGAGACAGGTGCTAACATGGCTTGTGTCAGGCTATATATAGAGCCTTGATAAGAAAAATAGGGAATTTTCTGAACTGTGAATCATGCAAAGCTTCTCTGGTGGAGGAAATGGGCAGAATAGACCCCCTTTAAACTGTTAATGTTAAAGGAACCACTTAGTAAAAACATTTTGTAGACATTCAGGTCCCCGGAGGATGAATTCTGCTGACCTCATTCATCCTGACTTTTCTTATAGCGCCACCATGAGGCTGACTGACTGCCAGAGGCTGACTAGTGATAACTTTTGTGATGCCTGACTTTCCATTTAGCGCCATCATGAGGGCAGACATTTGAATCTGTCCCATGTTTTGGATTATGACTAAGTTCAGAACAACTTCTCTTGATGTTTTCCTGCAGGTGCGAAGTGATCACGTGGCTCCGATCTACGTCATCAACCTTCTCATATCTGACGTCATCCAGCTCTGTGCTTTGACTGTTGTGAGGGCTTCAAGGGATTCGAAGTCAATTAGCATTGCATTGTTCATTCACAATTTTGGTGTGGCGGCCAGTGTTTCCTTCATGGTGTGTATCGCCGTGGAAAGGTAGCTATCAGTCAGTGTGTGTGTCACTAATTCATGTCCGATCATTGTGTTACTACATCGCTCTGCAGCTCCTCAAAGACTGTGTGTCTGTCTTGTGTTTCAGGTGTTTGGTCGTCTCCTGCCCACTGTGGTACCGCTACAAACGCTCCATCAGGACCTCTGTGGTGGTCTCTGTCCTGGTCTGGGCCTTTCCTCTCGTCTTTCTCCTCATTTTCCAATTCTGGGTTAATTTTAAGGTCGTAAATGTCCTCTTCGCCGTCTTCCTCCTCCTTCCCCTCCCGGTGTTCATTTTCTGTCTGGGTGGGACCCTCAAAGCCCTGTCTGCCAGCCGTGTCCCCTCTGATGAGAAACGACGAATCGTGGGAATTTTGGTCCTGGTGCTGCTCATTTACACGCTGCTGTTCATGCCCAGAATCATTTGCTTTCTGGCAGAGACAGACGGATATTTTGATACATTTGACATTGTGTCTTACTTGTTTATCAAGTTTAGTCCTCTTGCAGACTTGGTCCTGTATGTTTTCATGAGGGCGGGGACCATAGACAAGCTTTTGGCCGCAGTGTGTTGCTGCAGAATGGACAGTAATGACGCCAACATATCAACAGCATGAACGACAACAACAGTTACACCATCAGCTTCAGAGAAAGAGGAAGAGAGAGAGAAAAGGGACGAGACAGACAGTCCACAGACAGCATCTCCACTTAGACACCTGACTGTAGATGACAGGAAGCTTTGCTCTGACTGCTGAGGAAGCACTGGCTGCTGGGAAATGTGCTCCGGTTTAACAAATGTAAAGGAAATATTTTGCATCATTAGCTGATGTCAGTCATTATTATTATTATTATCATCATCACAGAAGCAAACCTGGTATTATTTGTTGATTAACAGAGCTCGTTATAGCCACCACAGCATCTTTATTTCTGATTCTTCTTTAGTTTTTTGGCTCTCTTACTGTTTTTCTGCTTCTGACTGATGTACAAATGTCAAAAACTGGATTGTTTTGCTTTTGCATTAAGATTTGTACAAATAAACAAAACGACACAATTCTTTTTCTTCTTTGTTTTTGTTGTTTCAGTGGTTGACATGCTGGTTTAACAGGTGGATGTGGTTTCATATGAAATTATGAACTAACTCACTGAATTAACCTGAAACCTGAAAAATGAAGGTTGAACAGATTCTCTGCTGTGTGAATGAACATGAAGACCAACCCTGCTGTTTCCTCCAGAGGCTTTTACCACATTTGGGTCAGAAAGTTTAAATTGTGATGGAGAGTACCAACAGATAAAGCAACATATTTCAGTTTTAATGAGTGAGGTCTGCTGAACGTTCACCTCTTTCAAACCTCAGCTGAAAATTAACTGAGATCAACAATAACAACCATATTTCCCTTTCTGCATGTGGGTGCATTTTCAGAGGATCACGTGTGACGCACAGTGAACAACATGATTCACTCACACATAAAATAGAACTTAAAGACTTTCAGTATTGAGTGACTTCTACTAAATAAATAAAAGGTTCTTCTTCAGCCAGAAAAGCCTCACCAACCTCCAAACTAACGTCTCATACTCTGTATATTTAGCCTTTAATGTAACAGAATTTCACCAACTCTGAAGGTTGTGGTGAACCTGATGGATAAAAACTCATTTACACCTGTGACGGCTCTGAGTCGTCTGACAGAAGCTGTTTCAGCCTGCCTCTGTTTCGCTCTCTAAAACAACACTCACAAACATCTGGCTTCTGTCTTCAAAGGGAAATTCATCTGCAGCCATCACAGATGTTTAGCAGCTCCAGCTCCCGTCAGCAGTGAAGGAAACATGAGATCTGTGGGCTGATTTTCACCCCTTTTCTGCCGTTGAAGTTCTGGATGTCGGTGCCTAAATGTTGCCTAAAAGTAGACAGAACAGTCGTGTCGTTAGGCTCCGTTTTAATCTCATAACAGAAAAAAGTAGATACTATAATACCATCACTGGCCTCCATGCTGCTTTCTGCTTTTCCGCTGGCGATGGGATCAGATTCAATCGCCTATTTTTACTGCGTTTACCTGCATATATGAGCTTCTTCTACACGTTTTCACACGTGTAGTTTGGTTCTCTTCATCTGGACCAAGTGAAAAAAATGCCACACACAGTGTTTCAGTGAACACAGAGCAGAAAACAAGAAGAGCAGTTTTAACAGCTTTTGACCTTTAAGGGAAATGACTCTTCCTTTCTCTTCCTGAACAGATTTCATGATTGGCAGATGGATTTATTGCACTTTAGATTTTGAAATCTTGCTAAAATGACTCATCTGCTATCAGGAGATCCTGCAGTTGGTTTGCTTTCACTGGTTTTTAACGCCCCCATTCAAAGGTTGAACATGATGGGATGTGTAGGGTGACAGGCTCTGGATAAAATATTGTTCAGTATGAGACTTGTTTCTGTTTAGTCATTTCCACATCGTCATGCCGCAGACAGACCAGTTTAAACCGACTTTCTCGTGTCTGTCAATCCTTTGAGACGCAGACTTAGAAAAACAGGAAGCTGCTGCAGAGGATCGCCATCTTATCAAAGTCTGCCGCACGTTGAGGCTGCTTTCAAACTTTGTGTTTTCAGATGTTTTGAAGTTCATGCCTTAATTCTTGAACCAGGCGTTGAAGGAAAGCTGCAGTAAAGCTGGAAAGTTGAATGTGTTCCTGATCAGACTCTAACTGGACTCCAGAAACTTACATGTTTGTAGATGCAGATTACAGGTAACTTTCTTTTCCTCGTTAGATCACCTGACGATATTTACATGCACTGCTGTACAAATAGAGCTGTCAGGGTTGATCATACTGTACTGAGAATGAATCAGTCTGTCCCTGGCTGATGGAACATGTGAGGCATTAGCTGGACCTACCGTCATGTGTCTCTTGCAGTGTTTCAGACGTGTCTCATTCAATGACGCTTCTGGAACTTTCCTCATCAGCCTCATGATCACTGACAAACCTGCAAAACAAAACAAAAAAAATGCTTGCTTTAGTATTTTTTTTTCTTTCTTTCTGCAGATTCAGATCATGTGAACATTTGCTGAGTCCACAGAAGATGAAATAAAGTTTTGGGATGAAAATGAGTTTACAGCCCAACACCTGGGTGACCGTGAAAGCACCGTTTGTGCTGATAAAGCTGCAGAGGAAAGGCAGGATGTCTTTGATGGTGCGGTGGACACTGATGACGGCTCTGACCATCACACTCGTATGGCAACGCTTAGACAGCGAGCTGCAGTTTGGTCCATTACCTCCAGGTGTTACAGACCATCACCCCCTGTGATGAATCAGATAGAGAGGACTGACGGTCTCTTCATGACGGCGACTGTCAGGAAACGGTAGATGTGTCTGATGGAACAGAGATCGCTGATGATCAAACAGGTTGTGGGAGAAGGAGGACTGTTAACAGAAGACAGACAACCAACAGATGACAGAGACTATGTCTAATGTGTAATCTCTTTACCACCTTATATATCCAACGCTTTACAGCTTTACGATGTCCAAAGGTCCCGCAGAGGTTAAAGGTCAGGGCTGTTTGATAGAAACTAAATTCAGAGAACAGGAGAGCAGATGGTGAGCAGAGAGCTGAGCAGAGAACAGCTTGTAACAGAGCAGCAGCAGCAGCTTCTCCAGCAGGTCAGTACATACGTGTCTTCTCACTGTGCTGGTAAGAGGTCCGACCTGTCGATCTGTCTCTCAGCTCAAAGCCACTCTGAATCTGTTCTTTCAGGAGCCGTGAGTGAAGATGAAGTTTGAGGACATCCTGCAGGAGATCGACGGTTTTGGGCCTTTCCAAATCGCCATCATCGTCCTGCTGTGCACCCCTCAAATAGTTCTGCCCTGTCACTTCCTGCTCAATAACTTCATCGCCGGGGTGCCTCATCACCGCTGTGACATCAGCACGCTGGATGACGGAGGACTCTTTGGAAATTTAAGTCTGCAGCAGAGACTGACCGTCAGCGTTCCTGCGCGAGAAGATGGGGAACTGAAGTCCTGTGAGATGTTTGCGGAGCCTCAGTTTCAGCTGTTAGCCAACAGCTCCAGCGGCGCCGGCCTGCCTACGGTCCAGTGCCGGAGTGGATGGGTTTATGACAACTCCACCTTCTCCTCCACCCTGGCAACAGAGGTACACCACCTGGCTTTCTGCACAGTCCGCACACAGTGCTTTTGCCTTTCAGCCACAGCACAACATGCCTTATTTCATCAATAACAGCTTTCAAGTTTAAGACCTTTTGACTTCCCAGAAACAGCACAGGTGGATCTAAAACATCCACGATGGCTTCATCTCATGAAAGGAAAAAAGAAGTAGGGACAGAAAGATGAAGAGAAGGAAAAAACAGCTAAATTTCTCACCAGTGCCAAATGATCAGACGTTAAAATAAAGTGAAACCGGCGGAGTGTATGTCCTTACTTTCCTGATTTTAATGTAATTTACTCTAGTTAAACAGTAATCTGCAGGCTCTGAGTGGGAGTTTTTTAATGTTTGGCAAACAGCTATATTTCACCTTCCCATATATTTACATTATTTTACAGTTTCTCTGGCAGTTTTAAGTGTGAGGTTCCTCTGAGTTTGCACCGTCCCCTGAACAGCTACTTTATGACTGCATTTACATTTTCCAGAAAAGTTTTGTGGTCTTGGTTAAATAAAGTTGACTTGAAGCAACATTTTCTGTAAACCACCAGACGTGTTTTTTGTTGTGTTTGAGATATTTTGTATTTAGCACATCAGGGCCTCCGTACCCAAGAGGAAAGCGGGACCTGAACAGGTGATCTAACGGCGTCTTCTGGCTCTTTCAGTGGGACCTCGTCTGTGACAGAAAAAGTCTGACAAAAACCACAGGCACAATCTTCTTCTGTGGAGTGATGATCGGGGCCTCAGCCTTTGGATACGCCTGTGATAAGTATGAGCATCACAAGTCTGAGCGCTCACATGGATGATTTCAATGTTTAAACACTGAGCAGGAAACTGAGAGGTGTCAAATGTCTGATGGCTAACTGAAAACGCTGAGACATGTCACTGAATTTCTCTTCTCACTGGAAAGGTTTCGTACTTTTGTTCATTTCTAATCACATGAACGTGCTTTGCAGGAGTTTTCACACTTAAGGAAAACTCTTCTTCCCGTTGGTGTTTCCAGGTACGGGAGGAAAAGCTCTCTTTTGGTCTCATACATCATGGCGCTTGTGTTTGGCTTCTCCAGCGCGTTTGCAAACTCCTACGTTGTGTTTGCAGTGCTGAGGTTCCTCACCGGGTTCGGACTGACAGGGATCACCATCATCTCAGTAGTTCTCAGTAAGCTAACGAGTTCAGCATTTCATTCAAAGGTGATGATCTGTCACGTGATCACAGCTTTTTTCTGCAGGTTAGAGATTTGTTTGAACAACAAAGCAAACGTTCAACCAAGGGAAATCCAAATAAATCACTGTCCTCACCTCGCAGGCATCGAGTGGGCCGACAGTGGTCACCGCTCGTTCATCGCTGTGATCGGCAGCCTGGCCTGGTCTGTGGGTAACATGCTGCTGGCGGGACTTGCCTTCCTGGTGAATGACTGGCGGCCACTGATCATGACTGTCACAGCCCCGCTGGCATTCGCAGTTTTGAGCTGGTGGTAAGTGAAACACACACAGTGCATGTTGTTTTACATAAAATGAAGACGGAAAATGAGACACAGACAGAGGCTGGAGGCTGGAAGGTTTTTCTTGATGTCATTTCAATTATGTCCTCACACATTTGCCCACTTGTTCTTAATTTAAATAAATATTTAAATATAATTGCAGGTGGATTCCTGAATCTGCCCGATGGCTGTTAGCCAATGGCAAAGTGGACAGAGCCCAGATTTACCTTGACAAATGTGCGAAATTCAACAAAAGACAAAAACTGTCCTCCAAATTAAAAGTGGAGGTAAGTTTGAGCTTGATGTGAAATGAATATGTGGAGAACTTTGATGTATTTTATGATCTTTTCAACGATTCTGGTGTCTGTGGTGCAGTGTCCGTCTGTCAGGCCTGAGAGGTGATGGTTTTATACTGCCACTGGGGGGCGACAGAGTCCTAAATGTTTCAATCCAAAAAACTACACAATAAAAAACACTGGGTTAATTATTATATTACTGTACCCAGTGTGGGGTCAATAAAGCACTGATGCAATACTGCTAATTTTGCCCAGGACCAATAAACCACCCAGCAGAAAGGCTGTAATAAAAACACCAACGCTGGGTCCAGGTAATACCTCTGTGCTACATAGACCCCACACTGGGTGCTTTTTCACTTCATTAATGTCAGATCTACTTCCACAGATCACTTGAAGGATGGGTGTGCATCTTAAAACAGCACCAACATGAGCACATGTGTGCTGAAAGAGTGGCTGCTGCAATGATTTCTCCTGTCCTCACCGGCCCCGAAGACAAGCGACCGCAGGGTGAATGATGGGGAACAAAACTCACTCTCTTCCTCTTTAGGGGTGAACCACATTCACACCTTCTTGTTTCCATCCCTCCATCTCAGCTCATGAAAGAGACACGAGGAGGGAACTTGTTGAAGTCTTAAATCAACTTAAACTGACCTTAAAAATTCATCTTTACACACAGACTGTGGATTTTGGCCGTCACGACTTACATTGAAATTGCTGTTAGAGGGAATCACTGGACAGGATGAAACATCACAGCGACCAACAACTCTGTCAGTGTTCATGGACATGTGAGACATGTTTGAAGCAGGATGTGGACTGATCCTTTAACATGACTCCTCTGTCTCTGTGCAGACACTCTCCGACATTAAAATCCTGGAAAAGCAGGACAAAAACTACACCTACCTTGATCTAGTCAGGACCCCGAGAATGAGAAGGTTAAGTCTACTCATTGGGATCGTGTGGTGAGTGTGAAAATACCTGCAAAGACATACAGAGAAACCTGAAT
The DNA here is from genome assembly GCA_037975065.1 of Chaetodon trifasciatus. Lineage (NCBI taxonomy): Eukaryota > Metazoa > Chordata > Actinopteri > Chaetodontiformes > Chaetodontidae > Chaetodon > Chaetodon trifasciatus. Next base: position 1,475,701 of record JBBMOE010000078.1, read on the forward strand.
TACCCGTGCAACATCAATTTAGAGCAGAATTCACAGAGAGATGTGTGGAGCAGAAACCTGAAGGGGCTGATCTGCTGTGTGCTCTGCAGGTATGGCGTACCCTCCACGTACTACGGAATCAGCCTAAACATCAGCGGGTTCGGCTTGAACGTGTACCTCACACACTTCATCTATGCTGCCATCGAAGTTCCCGCCAAGCTGATGATCTACGGCTTTCTCAACAAGATCGGACGCAGGAAGTGCCAAGCTGGGACGCTGTTCCTGACGGGAATCTGCATCGCCATAAACATCTTTGTTCCAGAAGGTTGTCCTGCACATCTGTCCCTTCTTCTGCGCAGTTAAAAGAATTGATTTCATGTGTCCTGCTGCAGCTCCAGGACAGGACACTGACTTTGAGCTGTGGTCACATGTGCCATTCAAATCAAACGCTGCCTCACTGATCAGCTTCTAAACTGAACCAGCACCTTTTCCTTCAAGTTCACTGAGTGTTTTCCACATTTATCTTACGCACGCTGCACGTACTCCACTCGTTCTTTGCAGCTCTGTGGCACGTGCGCGCCACTGTTGCCATTCTTGGAAAAGGCCTATCAGAAGCTGCCTTCACAACGATCACCCTCTACACGACAGAGCTCTACCCCACAGTCGTCAGGTGAGTCAGCGTCAGACACGCATGGAGCTGCTGCAGTCAGAGGGCTGCTGGACTTCTCCATGAAGTTAGTGGGTCAAGTAAGACCATACATTCCTCAGGTGATGTTTTACCAGAGAAAGTCCCAAAAATATTCATGCCAAATATTTTGGTTTTGAAGTAAATGAGACAGTTTGGCCCAGCTGACTTGCTTTAGACCAGATGGAGGTTTGCGTAATGGTAAACGCAGTTTATTAATACAGCGCCCTTCGACACTGATGACCATTCATACACCATACATTCACACATTCACACATTCACACACACGTTCATGCAATGGTGGCTGCTCAGCACGCGTATCATTTCCCTTCTGTCTCACCAGGCAAAATGGCATGGGCTACACCAACATCATAGGCCGCGTGGGAGCATCCGCGGCTCCGCTCATCCTCATGCTGGAGGACGTGTGGACTCTTCTTCCTCAGATCATCATCTGCTCTGTGGCCATCATCTCTGGCCTGCTGTCTCTGCTGCTTCCAGAGACTCTGAACCTGCCGCTGCCAGAGACCATCGACGACATTGAAAAGCCAAGGTCGTTAAATGAATGCATGACCATGAGTGACATTTGAGTATGTGTTTGGCACCACTTTAGAGCGGTCTGTGCAATCCAACACAGTCCAAAACAATAATAACTGTGTGTTTGGGAAGCTTTTAATGTTTTAAATGTGTGTTCAGTGTGACTCAGACATGCTGATTCAGCTCGTGCTTAAAGGCCACAGTTTGAAGCTGGACTGCTTTATATTCAAGCTGTACCTTTACTGTTTTGTTTCACCTCAGAAGAAGCGACGTCTCCTCTCGCTCGGCCGAGTCTTTGGGAGTTTTCCTGGAATCAAAGAGCGCAGCAGAGACTTAGCAGGGACGAGACAGACGAGGACCTCTGCTCATGCACATCATAGAAAACACAGTGACCACACTGCCAGTGTCACCAGAGGAAGTGAGCACACTGTTATCATGTGCAGCTTGTCTCTACTATTTAATCAAAAGCTTTAGTGTTTGTTTGGTTTGCTACGATACAATTAGATATTGGAGATCATTTATTTATACAAACTGAATGAATGAAACAGCTGGCTTTTATCTGATCTAAATGATGACTGAAGTGTAATGAAGTGATTAGATACTTGGAAATTTTACATCAAATTTAGCTGAAACTGTTCTAACTGTTATCTGCTGCATTACGCCTTTCTGTTTGGAGTCACACTGAAAATCAGTTTCGGCCTGTGTTTCGTCCTCCTGGATGCTCACAAGCTTACAGCCGCAATGATGCAAATTCAACAAGGATCTGCTGCGTCCCAAGTTACAAAGTTACAATTAGAATCAGTTTTTCACTGAAAAATAATCTTTAATCAGACAAGGTAATAACTCCAGCATGCGAGATATGAGAAAAACAGAGACTCTTTCTGGACTTCAGGATCATTCAAAGTTGAGCTGATCTTGTTTTTCTGTTCAGTGTTCATGTATGTGCTTATGAAGGTGATCGGTTCCCTCAGCAGACTCCTCCTGCTGCTCCAGGTCTAGAACTAGACTCATGGATGTGTTTGGACTTTTGTTGAACACTGTTTGTCCTCTTCAAAGTCTCGTCTCCACAGTCTCAGCCACAGTGTCCACAGTGGGTCTCGTGTTGTCTTTCTGGCTTGAGTTCTGACAGCAGGGCATTGCCTGCAGCACCTCTTTGAGCCCTTTGGTCATGAATATGTAGAGGAAGGGGTCCACCAGTGGGCTGAGGTAGAGCAGCAGGTGAGACACCAGCCTCAGGTATGTCACTGTCTCCGTAAAGGACAGAGCCTCCAGGAGGACGCTGAGGATGAAGGGGGTGTAGAGGAGGGTGTAGTTGGCCCAGATTGCAGAAATCCCCCACGCCGCCCTCCTCCTCTCTGGGGTCGAAGGGTTAGATCGGGAGCAGATAAGGGCCCTCCAGGAGTCCACAGCAAAGAAGAGGAGGAAGGGGAAAGGAGCGAGCAGAGACACAGCGAAATAGAGTTTGTACCGCAGCACAGCGAGGGCCAGGACGGCGAACGGAGCAGCCCACGCCAGCAATCCAACCACGGGAGACTGCCTGACTCTTCTGCAGCAGCCAACACACTGTGGGTAGGCCACCAGGAGGTGGCGCTCTTGTGCTATGAACAGCATGAGTGTGATGTTGGAGATGACACCAAAATAGAAGATGAAGTCAGTGGTGTTGGAGGAGGAGACGGGCCCACTGTCCACGTCCTGGTCAACACTGGGACGACCAAAGAAAGTGATGATGTCAGAGACCAGCAGGAACATGACATGCATGGGAACGTTCTCACCTGGACAGAGAACACAGGAACAGAGTGCACATCATACATGACACACTGATGCTGATCTGTTATGACTGCTGAGAGATCACATGACACTGATACAGTGAGTAGTGCTGATACTGGCACTACTGTGCATACTACAGCTAATACTGAGAGGCTGCTACTGATACCGGGACTGGATGCCAGTGCTGGTGCTAACGGTAATGTGTCTGGTACCCAACTTTGTTTGTTTTGTTTTTTCAGACTTTTTCTGATGGTAAAACTCTTTATCACTGTTGGAGCTGAATGCAGCTTTACTTGAACACATACTAAAACTGTTTTTACAGGATTATTTGTATCGAGAATATCAACTGATAAAGTCACATTAAAAGAAACTATGTTGAACTATCAAAGCCAAGTCTAACTGGAACTGGACTTTTGTTTCTGGTGCTCCTGAACTAAACTAGCCCAGATCGAGCGAAGCCCCCTCACGCTCCTTCATCCCACTGAGCTGATTTTCAGATGTGTGTGGGAGTAAACTGTAAAATGATTGGTGCGTACAGGACATCAGGAGTGGAGTGAGTACAAACCTTTGGACAGATTCTTCAGGGTGTAAATAGCCAGTGCGATGGCGGGCAGCCCGATGCTGAACGTCAGCCAGCCGATGACTTTGGCTACCTGGACAGCGTTGGGCGTGGTGGCATTTCCGGTGAGGTTGGCGGTGACGTTGATGAGGACGGCTGTTGTCACTGTGTTGCTGTCAGCCATGAGAGGCCACACGGAGGCTATTTATATGCTCAGCTGTTCAGATTAGCTTTGGGATCCTCAGTGGATGCTGTGGATGCAGCAGGTTGTCATGAAGACCGCCTCAGTCTAGTTTCAGTCAAAACAAAGGTGACTTGTACGATGAATAAGAACTTAACAGTTGTTTGTCTTAATTGTCAACCTTTAAACAAAGATTTTAGTGCATTTCTGCTGAGAGGACAGATAAAAGAGCTCAGTTATCTGTCCCCAGGGACTACAGGTGTGTATTTTCACCGTACACATGTGACACAGTTCGGGTTATGCTTGTGTCCCTCTGACTAATATGAGTGTAAAGTTCTCTCTCCTTTCAGCTCTGGTTTGGTCTCCTCCTCTAACTGTGTCTGTCTGCTGTTAGCTGCTGGGCAGGTGATGAGCAGAGGGTTTATCAGCTGATGGAAACAGGGTTGCAGGAGCCATAAGCTAACAAAGCTACGAGCGTAAAGAGGCTAAAAAGTGCCGCTAAGAAGTCTTAACAGGTGATTTCAGCACTACAAGAAACTGATGTTAATATAAAAAATGCTGATTAATGTGGGTTTAATATTGACTCACAGAGTTTTAAATACCTGTATCTCCGTCATTGCTTCTCTTATAATTTCCATATTCAGAAAATAAAAATCCAGCATCACTAGCTCAGGTTTCATGGTTTCTCCTGTTCAAGAGTCACATGTCTTTTCAGCTTCTTATAAATTTCCTAAAACATATTGATCATTTTGATTATCTTACCTGTGATAAATGCTGAGTCGGCTTTCATCCATGAAAACCTCTCGGTTGTCATTCCAGCTTGTTTTTAAGACTTAACTGCTCAAACAGTTTGAGATTAATGGCGAATCCTGTTGAAATATCTCAGTTTGCACGCACAGAGATGGACCTGTTTGAGTCCAGGCTGGTGTGTGTTTGCATCAGGTCTTCTTGGAAACCATTTATTGAGCCTCCTTATCTCAACAGAGCTCGGCCGGCTGCTTTGAATGAAGCCTGGATGTGATGAACGTCCTCCGTTGGTTTACATGGATCATGCTTCCTGGTAATGCAGGGAGTGAATATTTGCATGAAAGACTGATGTCAATATATTGCAACAGCCTTTATCTTAACTCCTCTATGTTTATGTGGCTCTACACAAAAGGGGCACTCCACCAGCTTCACACATGCAAATCAGTTTACTTGTCACAAGCCTGTGAAACTGTTGGCTGCATTATGGGAATTGCAGAATCCAACAGTTGACCCATGCTAGAGGCTGAAGGTCAGGACAATATTTCTTTAATGTCATCAGTCTCCATCGTGTATGTGTATTATAATGTGTGTTACAATAACAAGGATCACAGTCATATGAGCAGAAATTACCAGCAGAAAACTGAAAGCACATCTTGAAAACACCACACTGCTTCACACAAAGACGACATGCTGCCTTCAGACGACTGAGAAGAACAAGGCTAGCTGCTGCTACTAGATGCTGTTTGTGTGCTCTGCTGCATCCCATAATGCAAAGCACACCTGGCTACAGGAGCCATTTAGCTCAAACTTGAAGCATTTGTCAGCCTTTGACATTAAACATCATTCATATTGGTGAGAAACACCAAATGTGAACAGATCACCTTCAGGGTCTGACTGTACGTTATACTGTACTGTCAAACGGAAACACACCAGCACAACACTGCCCAGCTTTCAAAGATGGAAAACATCTTGGAAACATTTCAAACTGTCTGAGCCAGTGAGATGCCGGCTTGTAATCTGAAGTTCTTTGTAATCTGAAGAATGTGATAGTGAACAGAGTGTGGCGACCCTCTGCTTAAGAGCTGGAGGTGTCGGCTTCACTGTTTGACAGCTGAATCACTGAGCAGGTTTCTGTGGAGGCTCGGCCACTGAATAATACAGACGAAGCCAGAGTCGCTCCAAAGACAGTAAACAAACAGCTGTTAGTCCTGCTGACAGTGTCGCTCTGACACACGGACGTTTCACCCACAATGACACGCATGCAGCGTCCTCTTAACAATGGAAGGAAAAATACTTGACATATCAGACTATATACAGCAGAGGTCCTCAACATTTGTCAGAGAGCCATAACTCTTCTACAGACACTGAGTGACTTTCAGATGAAAGCAATTAGATATATTTAAGACTAATTCGCCTGTAATTGTCTAATATTTTCAGTTTCTTACAAAATGAATGTTATTTTTATGACTCAGTAGATACTGAGGTGGAAAAAGCTCTCAGACCTCCATGAAGAAGGCCGTCAGCGCTCAACACAAAACCCACAGTTCAACGACCAATGAATGAGTCCATATCTCAACCAAAAACTTCTCTTCAGGACCCAGGAAGCGACCACAAACGCTCCCTTTGAGACTCTTCAACAGCTGTCCGATGAAAATAAAGCAAAGTGACGAGCTCAGTGGTTACCTCCTGCAGTCCGGCCAGCGTGCTGGGCAGCGGCGAGGGCGAGCTGATCGATGATCAATCTCAGGACGGACTGGAGCTCTTCCACCGGTCAGTAACATTAGATGTGCTCATGGTCCACAGGCCTCCAGGTGACAATCGCTGATAAACAGAATCCACCTGCAAATACACAACCAGTAGCTGATCATTATGAATGACAATGAAATCATGAGATTTAAGGCAGAATTTTTTAAAATGTGAGTTGGCTTACATCTTTGTCTGTCTGATTCTTGATATAACTGCTGCTTGTGGACATTAAACATTGTGATATTGCTGTTTTGATTGAAGATGGTACCTTGAATTATTTAACCGTAGCAGCTGAGTGCAGTGCGGTCAGCGCAGCTTCATTCCCTCAGTCACATGACCTGCTCCACTCTCGGGATACACCAAACATCAATGATAAAAGTTTAATCTGAAGTCATGTCTCCCATAAAATATTTAGTTCCAGAGGTGGTTGGACTCCAGGTGGATTTTCTGCAGCACTGAATGGTCATAGAAATATTCTGGGAATATTACAGGCAGCAGTGTGTCTCTATGATCCTCTCCATCTGCGACCATTCACTGCTACCTGTCACTTTGATCATAAAGGTGACACCAATCTATAGAGTGCACAGGCCACAGTACAGTATAGAACTGAGTATTTATAGTTTGTAGGTTAGAGAATATTATAGATCCAAGATGAAACCAACAAATCATTTCAGCACCATGGACAGCTCCACGGCTTTATCAATACACAGCAGTTAGACGCTGATATTTCAGGGTCATGGTCGAGGTCATAGATCATAACGTCCACACACTTCAGTCAGATAAAGGATCAATGAGCCAGGCACACCAGACTAACATTAAAACTAAACCCCTCTGCTCCCGCGCTCGCTCTGCTACGAGGGGATGGAGGGGGCTGTCAAGCTGTCCTTGCTCAGGTAAACAAGTTTATTACGACACAAGTGTGATGCAGAGAAGAACAGGACAGGTACAGCATGTGCACGCAGTCACAGTCACACCAAGGACTAAACATACACTCGCTCAGCTTCACGCAGTCTGTCCTGCGTCACACAGAATCATAAATCATCAGGAGCTTCCTTTATGTGGGGAGTCGGGAACATGAAAGAGAGCGATGTTTTATCGTTGCCTCCACAGTCTGCTCACATAAGAATGCAAAGTGTGACAGACAGCGAGGCCCTCCAACGAATCACGTCGCAGCACAAATCATCAGCGGCTGCTCATCCTGTCAGACTTCACGTCCTCTGCCATGTAAAACACATCAAAGCTTCGTCCTTCCGCTTCATGGCTCACTTGTTGAGCTGTGAGGGAACTTTAAAGTACGTTGAACCCCCCTCGGCTCTTTTCAGCGCATCTTTCCAGACGACCTGTTCGGCTCTTGCCACAGCTGACCTGTGACCAGCGGGATGCCCTGAGATAATGTGAACGGGGCTATTGTTTCTCTGAAGAGGCCTGGGCATGTTGCTTTGCATCATGGGAAACACAGCATGGTGTTAGTGGTGTTGTGGCTTGAATGACCTGCTGACAAAATCAGTCCTGCAGATTCTGTGTGCTGCAGTGTGTTTACGCTCATCTTCATATTTCTTACATTGGCCAACAGTTTCTCTCTAAGTGATGTAGCCTGCCTCTTGTTATTGTAGTCTGCAGCACTATTGACAGAGTACATTTATGTGCAGTTGAAGCGGGAGCCCTCTCACTCGCCTCCCCTCATCGAGTCAGAGACCACATCAGCTCCTCCACGCTGTAGGACCAGAATAAAAGCCCTTGTTCACTGCATTGCAAACCAGTCCAGCAAACTGTGTGCTGACGGTGAGCAACAGCCCTGTTTCTGCTTGGATGAGAGGTGGCAGAAAGTTATGAACACATGAGGGAGCATGTGACTCATCCTTCATGGTTTTCAGTGATGAACGTAGACGTGTCAAAACCACGGCCACAGCCTCAGGAACAATAATGCCACGTTACTTTAAGCTGCTAATTAAATCCTGTCTATGACTGCTTTCTTATATGCCCAAAATAGTAATTACTTATCAATGTTTGGGATCAATTATTGGATTTTTCTGCGGTTTTTGTGTTTATCTTTTCTTCCTCTTACATAACCTTGCTGTTTTTTCTCCATATAGACATCTATGAGCCCTTCAGAGGCGGCCTCTGTTCAAGTTTTACTGCCTTGACAAAAAACAACAATAATAATAATAAATAAATGCAATTAAATAAACAGTCTTGAATCCAAAGCTGTGGACTGCATCTCATTAGTGGACAGAGTTGCTCGGTTGTCCTCCTGTGGCATGTTTGGTCACTTGATAACAGGTGGTGGTGTGGTTGGAGGGAGGTCGTATTTCAGCACTAACCTTGCTGAGGAAGACTCTGCCTTTACTCTGACTGCATCACCACAGAGTACCCTCCAACATGGAACGCCGTATTCAATTCTGTGTACTTCCTTTGAGTTCCTCATGCCTGTAAGCTCAATGTGAATCCAGCGCGGGAATGGCGGACCCCGCCACTACAATGAGCTATTAGAGGGGTAACAAAGGAAATGCACAGTGAATACATGAAATGGTTTAAAAGCCAACCACGCAGGCCTCGTTTGTTTGCATGAAAATCTTTATGTGCACATTAAATGTGATTCTCAAATAAGTTTTCTTGTCAGTGTAAAAACACACACAAACACACACACAAACACACACACACACACACACACACACACACACACACACACGCACGTGGAGATTTTTCTGTGTTTCACCTTGAGCTGACAGCTGCGGGTAATGTGCAGTTCCAGGCGCCTCCGCTGAGCTCCGGAGCATTTCCTCCATCACTCCTCGCGCAGCAGCAGAGAGGACAGCTATGCTTCATCACCCCGGCAGCCCGGCAGACGCTCGCTCCTCCTGTCTGAATCCCGCACCTCCGTCATGGCTCTCAACATCCCCGGAGTGGCCGTTATGATGCTCTTCTACCTGCTGGTCCTCGGGATCGGCATCTGGGCTTCAATCAAGTCCAGAAAGGAAGCCAAGAAGAGCCAGGGGGATAAAACGGAGATGGCGCTGCTGGGTAACCGGGGCATCAACCTGGTGGTCGGCATCTTCACCATGACAGGCGAGTATCCGCGGTGAGGAGGCGGCAGGGAGCATCCTGCTGGTCGACTGGTTCGGAAAAGCTCGTCGGCTGCTCGGAGGCCTGTTTGTGTTAAAGATGCCTCATCACTTTTTTCCCTGCGAGCTCTGATTCACCGTAACATTGATTTCTCCTGTTGATTGAAAAGCTCTCATTAAGCAGCAGAAAGCAGAGCGTGCGCTCACATCCGGCGCAGCTGAGCCGTTTTAAGAGCCTCAGACCTGACGAGGCAAATGTAAGGAGTTATTTACATCTAGATCTTCAATCGGCTAAAAGTAAGTTAAGGTGAAACAGGGAGAACAATGTGTCAGGGCTTGAAATGATTTGACAACCATCCCATCAAAATCAGCAGAGTGGATATAAATGCAGCAGGACAGAGGTCAGTGAACATTGTATCCTGAAGCATGTCCACTTCTTTCATACTCTATGATGTAATATATAATAATGACTTTCAGTCCAGACCACTTGTCTCAGCGGTGAAACAACTTCCATGACCTCGATGTTTAAGAGCAGCTGCTCTTAAATTCACAGGAAGCTTCTGTTTGATTTTAATGAAGCTACAGGAAACATGCAGGTTTGACATGAGCAGCCACTAACCTCCCTGCTGCTGTCCTCTGCTTGTGTGTGTGTGTGTGTGTGTGTGTGTGTGATACAGCCACATGGGTTGGAGGTGGATTCATCGTGGGCACAGCGGAGGCCGTGTACAACCCCTCCATGGGTCTGATCTGGGCCGTGATGCCGATCGCAGCGACCATGTGTTTCATCATTGGTGAGAATTCCTTGAAGTCCTGCAGCAGGATCAGGTACCGCGCAGGGATGTGTGTGTTAAAGACAGAGTGTATAGAGGAGGATGGCAGTGACCCCCTGAGACTGTAGAGCTCATTACACACCCCAGTGGACGGATAAAAATGGACAGAAAACTGTTCTTATCAGGTAAACAGCAGCATCTGTGGTGAAATAACTAAAATGACTTAGTTGTGTTTTCCCACTGGGCAGGGTCACGGCTCTAGTCAAGACCACATGAATCGAGTCAGAGACGAGTCCAAATCTGAGCCGTCCAAAAAACAAACAACACAACACAACACAACACAACACAACACGTCTCCAGTCAGTCAGTCCCGTCTGTTGAACAGAAAAGACTGACGTGACAGGAGGAAGATGTTTAAATAATGACTGAGAAAAATCTGCTCGCCTGCTTCATGACAAAGACGTGGAACAGAGGCGGACGTGTGCCGGTAAATTTACCAGGAAAGGCGGATGTGTGATGACAGAAAGAAAGATGATGGCAGAAGCATGACGGCACCACAAGAGCTGTGAGAGAGGATGTCGGGGTGACTCCAGTCTTCTACAGCAGCGAGCCGTGCTTTGTTTTCCTCACCTCGGCCAGGTAGCTTTCCATTCACACTGAGGCAGACCTTCAGCATGGAGCCGGCACATCATGAAACACCTCCATGAGTGCTTTTAATGGAGAAACGGGTCATTTCAGACAAACGCTTTGCTGTCACCTGAATCAGGAGGGTTTGTCGTCTGTGCTGTGGCTGATTTAAGGCGTCTCACACTCTGCTTGTCAGGCTCAGCTCGACACCGTCTGAACTCCGCTTTCACTGAGAGCAGGTCGTTCCTTTCAGAGGTATTCTATGAGAAGTAAAGCTTTCTGCATTTGTTTGTATTCTTGGACTATTTAGACGTTGGTGTTGTTGTATTTTCACTGAAACTACACTATCACTACTTAATGTTTACAGTGTATGGAGTCACTTTCTCTGGAAACTGCTGAAAAGCCTCCTGGGAAACGCAGACAGAGCAGGCAGGTTTAGAGAAACTGTATTTAACTTCATAAAAGCATCAGCTGAGAGCGGAACAACACCTGAGGACGGACTTTCTTCTCAAATCTGAAAACATTCAGAAGTTGTGGTAACCTGAGCTTCTGTTACGTGTGGAGATTAACAGAGAAAAACAGCATTCCTCCTCCACGTGCACATCACATGAGGAAAAAAGCTTGATCCTCTTAACCCTGATGAATGTACGCGGACATGAATGTGGCCACACGTCGCACACTGACACTCTGCTTTCACCCGGACTGTACGTTCAGCATGTGTGACTGACGGCCAGGCCTTTTCTTTTCATGCTTTATGAACTGAAACATTTACATTAAGAGAAATCATCATCATCAGGAGTTTTTTTTCCAGTTTTCTGTGAAAAAATATGAAATACTTTGTCTGTTTAAGTCTGCTAAAATAGAAATATAAGGAGAGGAAATCAGATTCTTCACTCATATCTGTCTGACGCTTTCAGCCTAAACCTGAATCTCTTCATTTCTCTCCTCCGTCTTTGAGGTGGCCTGTTCTTCGCCGAGCCCATGAGAAACAGCAAATACGTGACCATGATGGATCCTTTCCAGATCAAATATGGAAAAGTACCGACGGCCGCTCTCTCGCTGGCTTCGCTCGTATCGGAGATTATGTGGGTGACGGGAACGCTCATAGGATTAGGTAAGAATGCGCCTGTGGGCGGCTGGGATGCATCTGATACTCGTCTGTTGACCCTGGCAGCCGAGCAGCTGTTGATGGCAGCTCTTTGCTGAGGTGATGAGTGAAACACAAGCCTCCGTCTAATTGTACAGTTGGCCTGAAATAACTCCGTCAAGGAAACCAAACCTTAAATCACACCAGTAACCACAGCAGGGATGTGTGTGAGGCGGTAAATAAACAAACTGTGCTGTAATGATCAAGTCCTGATGGAAAGAAAACGCTAGATGATCACTTTTCTGCAACAGGTCGGGCCTCACAGGTCAATCTTAACTCGACGTACTTTTGAACCACATTTGGTAGTAATGTATAATATTCAAAACTCCCAGATATCAACATCTGCCCCATGAATCCAGTCATGTTCAGGCTAATCTGAACTGTAGACATGATACAACTCCTGTTTGTCTGTCTAACATCACATCATTTCTTAATCATTCATCTCTCGCACTCTTATTGCTCAGTGATGGCGGCTGTATGGTGCATTCAAAGCCCTGGCAGGTGTGAATCTGAGGACATTTAATGATGCAGCTGAACATGAAAACAGCCAAATGCTGTCTCGCCCATCCAAGCTCCTGAATTCTAGTCTGTTTTTGTCCAGCTGTCCGAATGAGAACAGCTAGACTTTATTAGCATCTTTGTTAGCATCAATTAATTTCTGAATTCTACACAAAACATATAGATTACAAGCTTATCTCTCACTCTAAGGTGGAAATGAGGTGGGTTGAACATTGAGAGCTTTGGTGTTTCAGTCTTTATAACGTGGCTGTGATGAAAACACTCACCTGTACGCTTCAAACAGGTGTGACCATGAGCGTGATCCTGGATTTGTCGTACACTGTGAGCATCTGGATCTCTGCTGCTGTCGCCATCACCTACACGCTGCTGGGAGGCCTCTACTCTGTGGCCTACACAGACATCATACAGCTCGTCCTCATCTTCATCAGCTTGGTGAGTCATTGCTTTCTGTTCCCTCTCAGAGTGACAGCCTGTGGATGTTTAGTTTAGCTTAGCTTAGCATAGCATACAGACTGACTACCTCAGGCTGATGGCCAGCTGTTCAGCTTCCTGTCAAACCACGGTTAGTCATTTTCACATTTCTATTTGTGGGCAGAAGACGTGTTGACGTGCTCGCTCACGAGCTGTCGACACCTTCTCTTCACTGAATTTCACCCTCTCATCTGCTCACCCACCCACGCTAGCTGTTTCCACCTGCTGCCATTCTTTATGCTAAGCTAGGCTTTTAACTTTGGAAGAACCAATAACACATTTCTGTACTTTGCAAATGAGAAGCTGAACTCACACACAATAAAACACAGCCTTGACTTCTGCTGCTCACAGCCTCGAGTGTGGTCGTGATCTTCTCATCTACCTCCAGCAAAGAAGGCAAATGTTTCCTAAAATGATTTATATCCTTTTAAAGATTTATGTAAGCAGCTTTAGCCATTTATGCTACATTTTATACTATTATAAGCAGCTTTGAATGGAGGTTGGGATGAACTTTAATGGGCACCTCTGCTGCTGCTGGTCCTCCATGAAGCCCTTTGTGAGCCTTGTTTTCCAGCTAACGTTCCTCCTGTGTTGGCAGTCAGAGGGCGGGCTGTCAGTGTGCTGCAATGTGCTTAACGTCACTGCTTTTTCTCAGTGGATGTGCGTCCCCTTCGCCCTAATGAATCCTGCTGTGTTGGACATCACCGAGACAGCCTACAACTACACCTTCCAGTCTCCGTGGGTCGGCACTCTGGAGGCAGACAGAGCCTGGAGGTGGATCGACAACTTTCTGCTTCTGGTAAGACTGAAATGAAGGACTCGGTGTGTGTTTAAAGATGCTGAGAAGTCCTCGACCTCACACCTGTCTGTGCGACGTGGACGGCGCTGCCAGTGTCCTCTCTAGGTTTCATGATTGCGTAGCACCTGCAGTAATGATGCGGTTGCTAAATGGGACTTTGGCTAAAGTTTTCTGTAACTACACTAACTCACAGCGGTTAATCATGGCACTCAATCTTTAAAGAAGTTCAGGTGGAGGAGTCTGAATCTCCATCGAGGGGTGGAGGTTTGAGGTAAGGATGACTGAGCAGCTCCGGCTCATGCCTCTCGTCTTTTATTAGGTCACAGAGCGAATTATTTGTTTTGCCAAAAGATTAAGTTTTCCTGAAACCAAAATCTTATTTAACAGAGTTTTGTAGGTATTTCCAGAATCCTCAAACACTCGACAAACATTTTGTCAGCTGAACAGTGAAAACTAAAAGTTGAACCTGCTTCCCAGTTGTGAAATATAAACAAATCATTGTACAGATATGAAGTAGAGAAATGACGTTAATAAAGACGAGGGCACCTGACGACGAGAGCTTTAAGTTTGCTGACTGCACAGTTTTCTTCCTCTGCTGCTCTGATCTCGTATATTCTGCTCTGCCTCCTCTTTGATTTTCCTCCCTCGTCTCTTGAAGGGTTTGGGGAACTTGGGTCTTCAGAACTTCCACCAGAGGACGCTGTCAGCCGCCTCCTCCACCACAGCCAAGATCACGTGCTTCGCCGCCGCCTTCATCGTTCCCACGTTGGGCATCCCTCCCATACTGCTCGGCGCTGTGGCTGCGTCAACAGGTTCAGTTCAGGACTAAAACGACGCTTTTCTTCTTATTTTTATCCTCTTTTACCAGCTAAAAATATTACATTAAAGGCTTTGTTTTCATGCAAATGCTGGTCATGACGGCTGCAGTCACTGCAGAGATCATGAACTCTTGTTATTTTAGGACTGAAGAGAAAAGGAGGAAATGAAAAAGTCTGTAGAGCTGTCAAAGTACGAGAAGTATTAAAAATAACTGAGTCAAACCTTGACGATTTAAAGGAAAGGTTAAATAAAGTTTTAAAGAAACGACGCTCACCTGTGTGTAAACTTCTGCCTGCTCCTCAGACTGGAACCTGACGTCTTACGGCTCTCCGTCTCCGTCTGGACGTGGGGAGACGGGACTCGTCCTGCCCATCGTCCTGCAGCACCTCACCCCAACCTACATCTCCATCGTCGGCATCGGGGCGGTGGCGGCCGCTGTGATGTCATCCACTGACTCGGCCTTACTGTCTGCAGCCTCCATCTTCACCTCCAACATCTATAAGAACATCCTGAGGACCCAGGTGAGGAGGAGGAGGAGGAGGAGGAGGAGGAGGAGGAGAGTGAGGGGAGCTGACCTTCATCTGATTGATTATAAATGTAAAAAGGGTTGATTTAGCAGACCATTCTGACATCTGTTGGGTTTCTTGGCTCCAGGCGTCAGAGAAGGAGATCCAGTGGGTGATCCGGGTCTCAGTGGTGGTGGTGGGCCTGGCCGGTACGTCCCTCACCTTCCTGGACAACAGCGTCCTCATGATCTGGATGCTTCGATCCGACCTCACCTACACCCTCATGCTGCCGCAGCTCGTCTGCATCCTCTTCTTCAACGTCTCCAACGGTTACGGGGCCGTTCTGGGCTGCGTGGTGGGCGTGCTGTTGCGGGTGTTGTGTGGGGAGCCGCTGCTTGGGATTCCGCCTGTTCTCCGCTTCCCAGGATGCACTCTGGTGAACGGCGTTTACATCCAGCGCTCCCCCATCAGGACCATCTGCATGCTGTCCGCCGTGGCGTCCATCTTGTTGTTCTCCTACCTGGCAGCTCTCCTCTTCAGCAGAGGCCTGATTCCTGAGAAATGGGACGTTTTTAACGTTACAGCTCAATACTCGGCACAGACACAAGGTGGCGCCAAGTCCGACACCAAGGACAGGAACTTAAAGGAACAAAACGAGGACAATGAAGTGTGTGAGCCGATGTTAGAATCAACATGTTGAGTGAGAAATATTATTTGAAATACATTTTTATACATCTTTCATCAGTATGGAGCGGTTTAAGAACAAAGGTACGTACTGAGGATGACATACTTTTAATAGTACAGTATATTTTGAATTTTTGTACATTTTTTATACACTACGTCTACAGTGTATGAAAAGCATCACCTCTATGCTCTTTGTTGGTATTTTAAGAGCTCAGCTGTTTCCCTGCAGTTTTTTGCAGTGACACCTTCAAGCACTAACAGATGATCAGACAACAGACCTCTGCGCACACACACGTAACACACTCTGTACTCACCCTGAACGGGAACACAATGCTCACAACTGCCTCACGTGTTTTGAAGCAACACTTTGCAGGTTAGCCGTGACTCCAAAGTGCTGCTGATGATTGTATGTTAGTTTCTTTAGTTATCTTGCACTTTTCTAGTCTTTTTGACCGCTCAGAGCACACCAGCGTACAAATGGATGAATGCAAGTCACCTTCTGTACATTGGTGTGATGGCGGAGGTCACCACGGAAGGTGCCCTCATCAAGAGCAATAACCGGCCACGCACATCGTGTGGGGGCCATAGATCGACCAGTCTACCTCCTGAGTCCTGGAGATGAAGGAGGGCTGTTTGAGCCCTCTCACAGCTTCCACATATTATACACAAAGCTTTAGATGCACAACGTGTGATGAAGGTCATGTCTTCTGGAAGCACAGCTATGCAGCTGCCAGACATTGGTTTTTTCATGTGGGCTTACTGTAAAAAAACACAAATAATTGTCAAATCAGACTTGTTGATGGCAAACACTCCTCCGGGGCTGGGCCGCAACCTGGAGGGACGTCGAGCCCGCGTCTACCTGAGGGTCTCCTGCCAGCTGGACATACCTGAAAAAAGGAGGAGCAGCGTGAAGGAGCGGCGCCCTGCTCCGACCTCCCCCTGCTGCTCCTTCATCCATCCCTAAGAGTGAGCCAAGCCGCCCTACGGAGGAAACTCAATCAGAAACAAGACAAATATTAATAAAAGTGACTTAATACAGAGGCTCAGGCTGAGGGGCTCCACAGGAACCTGGGCCCCTGGGCCTGAGAGGCTCTTCAGATAATCCACCCACGCTTTAAAGTAAAGGATCTTCAAACCAACATTGTCTTGGAATATTTTTTCAGGCTGTGGTCAATGTGGTGTCTTTCACTTCACAAACAACCCCCCAGTGTGAGACTGGCACGTCTCTTAGTGTTTTAACCCCTCTGAGGCAGGCGGATGACTTTAAAGTGCCTTCTGAACAGTATTTAAGCATTTCAAAGCCCAAAACAACGTCAGGATCGATGCCCAGAGCGTGAATCAGGGAAGGAAGCAGGAGCCCTCACACCTCTCTGCTCCTCACCCCGATCAGTCTGCCTCCCCCAAATCTCTACAGCGGAGACAACGAGGAAAATATGGATCATGGTTAAAAAATCTGATTAATAAGATTACTTAGTTTACCAAAATCTCAGTTGGATGAAGTTTTAGGCTATAAAGAGGCAGAAGATCTTATTTACAAACTAAGATACCACCGAAAAGAAGGACACTGACTCTCCGCCCCTGACTGCCGCCATAGTTAATCATTTAATGAGTAAGTCTGTCTTTTTGGCTCGTTTAAGTCCTCGCTGCAAAAAGCGAAATCAAAATAAGATGAAATCTGTTAAATCAAGACAATATGAGCTTGTTTTAGTGTGACAACACTGATCTTCTCAGCATGCAGTTTTTATGTCGGATCATTTCGCTCGTTTCAGACGTTCTTGTCTTTAATTATCTTCATGAGAAAACTTCTTACTGAGGTTTTATTTCTGGTTCAGATTAACGTGAAACTAGAATTTCCAAAATTCTAAAGCGGTTGATGGACACTGACTGTCTGAATGTCTTTGTGTCCAGACAAATGTGCTCGTTCTTAGTTTAACTGAGTTTTTGGGACAACATATTTTTACATGTTTTTTAATTTTAGAGCTTTTTTCTTGTTTTGGAGAGCTGAGTTCCTGCTGACTACATGTGTCCTACGAGCTCACACAGAAATAACCACCCTCTGCTTGATACTTCGACCTGGGACTGTGCGGCATGCCGGGGCTGTGACTGATGTCCAAACTGTCCTCTGATGTCTGCGTCCATCTGGGTCAAGTAACAGTTTATCAGTGTGTTATTAGATGAGGTGACATCTCGCTCCTGACTTGTCTCTGTGCCAGCAGCTCTAGTGGAACAAACGTCCCTCGGGACAGTGAGGACAAGCTAACGCAGACTGAGATAAAGGTCTTCTATAAAAAGAACACACAAGTACGTGCTGCTGTCCAAAGGAGGACGGCTTCCTGTGTCCCCTGTGTGACTGCTGATAAGTTTTACACTGAGGTTTATGCGTGTGTGTGTGTGTGTATACATACACACATACACACACAGGTGTAAAGTCTATAAAAGCGTCTCTCATCCTGAGATCTGCTCTTGTATTTGTTCTCTGAGCGTGAGGTCGATAAACATGAAAAGAATTTCACAGAATTGCGTTCTAAAAATTGGTTGTAAAAGGAAATAAACTCTAAAAATACACTTTGAAGAGTGAAGTCATCGAGCTCCTGCTGTCAGTAAACACAGAGGCATCTTTAAAGCTACTGACTGGGAGCGTTTGAGGTTCTGGACCAGCTGGAATTCAGATTTTAATGTAATTCGCTTGATATGATCGATCACATTTCACTTTCCTCAGTGGAATTCTTGAAACAGGTTCGACTCACAGGTACACAGGGGGCGGGAATTGATGCCTGATGACGCAGTGAACGGCGAGAGGAAGAGTGCAGCGCCCCCTGCTGGTCGCCTAGTCGTCCAACAGCCGGCACACCTGGTTTAACGTCATTTATCCAGGGAGACCTACAATAACATCACTTCATGCTCTGACGACCGGCGCAGCATACAGAGGTCAAACAGGTCAGAGAGCGCAGACCGTGCTGAGCTCATGAACCACGTTCAGTTTCCAGAAAACAAAACCAGCTGACATTTCTGATCCATCCACAAACTAATCATCATTCTCAGTGAATCTACTGATGTCTGTTTGATGAACTGATGCTTTTTTAATCTATAAAATATCAAACATGTTATTCAACTTAAGAGACATTTTTTCAGTTTTTTAGTTTTCTTACTGATATTTTGCAGTGAATGGACTAATTACAGACATTCTAATTGACTAGGTGAGTAAATATGAAGGTGTTTAGAGGAAAAATAGAGATGCAACAATTTCAGCCACACTGATGAAACACACACTGTTACATCAGCACATAATTTATTTTCCACATATTCAACTCTTAAATACTAAATGATCAAGCATTCGTGTTTCAGGTGAACTTTACAGGCTGATTCAGCCCTCGATCACAGAAAGCTGCTGCTCGTGGATTAAAACTTTCAGGTATGTTACACTTTAGGCCACGCCCTAATCAGTGATGTCACAGCAGGTGTTTGGACTACGACAGACAGAAGGAAAATGTCCTCAGGTAAGCTCCAGATGGGGACCTTTGCTGCATGCCAGCCCCTTCAGCGTGGACATGGAAGAGAAATCACTGAATTCAGAGCGTGTTGTTCGTTTCAGGGAGTGAGACTTTTACAGGTAGATCTGCTCTGTCGATGTTGGGGAACATCAGTCAGAAAATATTAAACCTTTCAGGATCCACTGAAGATCAGCCTGGAATATGAGCTCTAAAGACACATATCCACCTAAAGCACCCAGAACTTCAGTCCCAGGAACTGCTTTCAATGAGCTAAGAGGTGTCTTCAGTCCACTGGCCTCTGTGTTTCCACCACCTTCTACAGACCAGACAAGATTAGACATTAGACCCCAAAATTCCTGTTCTTTTAGGAAGTACTACCTCTGAGCAGGGCCTTTTTGGTGGTAAAATAATGTCCCTGGAGCTTAATTTAGGCCTCGGTTCCTGCCTCAGTGGAAATGCGGCTTAATAATTTAGATTTTATCCTAAAATGTTGGGCGACAAAACTAAAACACTACAATAGCTTCAATTCCTTCCACCATGGCAGCAGCTGAAGTCGGTCTTTTGAGAAAAAAACAAGCAAAACTAAACAAAAAAACCAACATGGATACGGAGTCTTTGTCGGACCGGGGGGGGTCATGAGGGTCCTGATGGCGCTTCTGCTGCAGGTTTCCTGGTGGGGTCTAGAGTGGTCCCCTCATACACCAACTTGTTCTGCATGCCGCCCTGGATAATCCTCTGCTGCACGCGAAGCTTGGCGTTGTTATACCTGCAGTAAAACCTGCAGATGGAGACGCGTCAGGCTTTCTGTTGCAAACATGGCAAGAGAGTGTTTGTTCTGATCAGACAAGAAAAGGATGGAGAGTCAGCCAACATAAAGACCTACCAGGACCCGAGTGTGGTGAGCATGAAACCTGCAAATCCCACGTCAAAAGACCTCTTCACCCGACCTGCGGACAACAGCGCAAACCGGGTTCACATACACTTTTCCCTCAGTGCATAAAATAACCTCCTCTGTCATCGTCAGCAAAACGATCGTTTTTGGTCCAAAATTCAAAAACCTCCTTGCAAAAGTCTGTATGTAAAGGACTTTGCATCTGATTCATTAAAGACATCAAAGTGAAATTCCTGAAGCTCGGAGCTTCACCAGTACAAGAGATTTTGGACAGTTTGATGTGCAACAAAATGTTAAATATAACTTTGATTCTTTGAGATCTGCACTTTCTCTTCTAAGTCAGCAAATTTCATTAAGTCCAAAAAACACAATCAAACACGGTTCAGACTCACTCGTGGCCAGAAAGTGGAGCAGGCCAGCAGCTAACGAGCCCCCCGCTCCGTGCAGGATGGCTTCTCTGGAACAAGGAATACTCTGGACATCCAGGATCCCCAGCAGCCTGAAACCCTGAGGGACGGACAGACAGACAGGAAGGACAAAGACAGAAGCAGAGACAAAATGTGACTTTTTCTCCAGAATAAAGTGACATTGAAACCTACTGTGAGCTCCTAATGAGGTAGTGGAAATTGTTTGTTACTGAAGGCAAATGAGCTGATGGTATTCTATTGCATGAAAACAATAAGAAATCCATAAATCAGCCTGTGTGAAATCTTTGATTTCATCTCATCACTGCACAAAGCAAAACTCCCTTCAATTCAGTGTTTGCAGCTGGGCGGCAGCGAATGGGTTGACATGTTGTCAGTGTTTTACTAAAATCTTAGTGAAGAATCTTTCAACCTTTTTCCAAAAGAAGACGTTCAGCAAAGCTTTTCATTACTGATAACTGTTTAAGAAAGTCTCGTTTCGGCGCATGAGGTAAATCTTTAATGACCAAATATTTGAACGGGGTTCGGTTTGCCCAATACACTTCAGACAACAGACAGCGATTAGCTATCTGGACTTACTGGATTACTAATGTCACCGCTCAGGTAGCGACAGGCCTTCAATTTAGCTCAGGCTGACTTGGGATACAGTTCGATTCTGTTTAACGTGAAGTTAATATTAACCTAAACGTTAGCTGTGGGCTAACATTAGCTGTGGGCTAACATTAGCTGTGGGCTGTGGTAAATGAGACTTAAGGTTTGGGTTAAATGAAAGCCTCAGTAAGCTAAGGTAACACTACTTCACCAGACGAAACTATGAGAACTTTATGCAGCAGGTCAACCGTTTCTGAACGTTAACAGCTGCCAGTGACCTTCTAAACACTGAAAGCTATCGAGCTTCTTCCATTTAAGATGTTTTATTTCGACGTAAAGTCACCGCAGGCTCTGACCTTGTTCTTCGTCTCCTCCTCTTCTGCCATTGTCAGAGGACGTTTGTCCGAGGCCAGAGTTTGCACTCAATTTATATTCAAAACCTCTCACGTAACAACGATTTTCGTAACTAACATTGTCCTTCACGCATGCGCTGTACTAACCGACTCGGTCCGACAGCTATTTGTGTCCGACTCGAAATAGCAAACGGTTGATTTTAGTTCTGATGTTTTCTACACGATTTAAACTTAAGAAATATCAGATGACGATTGGTTTGTGTTTAATCTGTATTTTCCCTCTTTTTTCCAATTTGTGTAGTTTTTTTAAGTATGTTTGTTTAAAAGTTTTTAAAAGAACTTTTGCTGCTGCTCACTATTTCGAAATGCAATTACGTGTTCTTGGCAGCAAAATTTCCTCCAAATAAGCTAATGATGAAATGGTTAAACAACAAACCCCGCAATAAGTGTTGCTATTGCCCAGCACAAAAATAGTGTAAAACATTTTAAATCATCTTAAATTTGCTCTGCAACCGAAATTTCCACCCTGGAATCTACCAAGTTTTACATTGATCCAGACAAAAACGCTAAAACACTGGTCCAGACAACAGATATGGAAAATAAGCAGTTATTATTATTGTTGTTGTTATTGTTAAACCTTTAAGTCCCACTGAGATGACAAAATCTTATATTTCATGGGAGCCCTGGCAAAGATATCAGCATTACACAGTTTAATTAAATGAAACTGAAATCCCAAGGCTGAATCCTGGACGTGTGCTCATTTGTCACAAACAGGAAATCTGAGTCACACTGTGTCACCTGAATCCATTAAAAACCCAAATTCTCTAAACGACAGGCTCAAAGTCAAACATCATCAGGAGGAAGCCGGCGTGTCACAGTGATCCCACACTGATTAAACTGGATTATTTCACCGGCAGCAGCAGGTTATTTCTGAAAGTCTTCATCCTCTGTGGTCGTATAAAGCTGTCCTTTAGGAGTCTGCAGGATGTGTATTCAGACTGGAGATTTAAACACCAACCAATACAGCTGTTAAAAGCTAGTGTTCACTCATTCCTGTATGTCCCTGATCTTATTATCACAGAAATGTGGCACATAAAAGCAGCTTCATTCACACACCAAAGGAGCTTCTTTGTTTTTCACTGTTGTTGGCACAGTTTTTTTCAGCTGTGCAGCATCAAACAGGACAATCAGCCCACGAACAAAGTTTAAAATCCTTTAATACATATACAAGTGGATTTCTACTACCTTTATTTAAAACAAGAAATATTTATGTGTGCGTCAGAAATACATTTGTGAACCTTATTTTTTTATGTGTGGATTTCTTTTACATTTCTATGCAATGACACATATTTTGAGTGCATTTAAAAATATTTATGTGGTGACTCATTAATATATAAAGCCCAAAATACATTTGTGAATCCCTCTGTGTGCATTCATTAATGACTCCATACAAAAGCTGCCAAAGTGACATTTTAGTTTAAACTCCCTCCCTCCCTCCTGAGGCCCTGAACCTCCCGCTGCTCCTTCTAATACCATATAATTCTGTATTTAACAGGATGTAAAAGTGGTCCAGAGAGAAGAGAATAATCCCCTGAGCAGATTCAGGTCAAAACTGTTCTGCACTTGACCTTCTAACAAAAACTGGTAACCAGGGTTGACGTCCAATAAGAGTGAGTTTCATCCTGGATACCAGGCGCCTCTGTGCTGTATAAAGGCAGAGCAGGAGCGCTGGCCTCAGCACAGGACCTGCAGACAGCACAGAGGTAAGCTGGGCTCCTTTACACAGCAACCACCAGGAGATTTATTCAGTTTAACTAATGCTAATTATTCATTTTTATGTCTTGATGTGGGGAAAGTGTGCAGAAGCATCATTAAACTGTGCTTTTTAAATACAGAGTTATGAATAGAACTGGTTATCAGATCAGTTGTTAATGTTTCACCGGTGGGTTGCCAGATTGTGTTTTTGCTCTTTACAGGGTCAGAGGTCACTCTGATGCTCCATTAGAGGCACTTTGTTGACGAATTAAAGTTGAAAATGGAACACAAGTAGAAGATATGGACCAACCAAATGTTATTTTTACTCATACTTGCAATTGGTAGACAGATTATCAAAATTATACATCAGAACACCTCAAACAGTTGTGGCCTTATTTATATCAAACTGCAGAAATACTGATGCCTTTTTTAATATCTTTGCATAAATAAGCAACAGAGTCAACATTTAGACCAAAAAAGTGTTAACTTTTGTTTGTTTGACAGCCAAAAACAAAAACAGAACTATTGCTTTTTCAGACTATGATGGATGCAGTTTGATCAGATTTGATTGACAGCGTAGACAAACAACTGTCGGTGTATTTTGATTAATTTGTTGGTAAATCCTGATTGGTGCACAGAAGCATGTGACATACTATAAACAAACACAATCTAGGAAATGATAAACAAAAAACATCCACATCCTCAGGATGTTTGTCCAGGACCATAACTCACCAGGTATATAATAACGAGTCAACCGCTGGCTGATAATCAATACAAACACTGGCTGAATCACTGATTAACTGATGACTAACCCACCTGGTCTCCAGCAGGATGACGGCCGTACAGCTCAGCAGAGTGATGATCACCTTGATGTTGACTGTGTTTCTGGGAGCCTCGTCTTCCATCTGGCCCCTGGCCCCTGCAGGTAGAGAGTCATACTGTCAAGATTTTTTATTTCTGCAGTTCCTTCAGAAATTTACTGTTAAAAATCTGCATGTTTTTACTGGAAAGTTGCCGTCAAACCTGAGAGCTGAGTGACTCCTCCTGTTGTCCCTGTATTACACTGGGCTGTACAGTTTAATGAGCTGGCAACTTTCGTACATCCCAACCCTCAATGCTGGAACAATAACACAGATTTATCCTTTTTTGCAGAGCTCACACCTTTGGCCTGTTTGGCCATAACTTCATAGATATTTATCATATGTCAGTTTGATTTTGTGGTGCTTTAATTCATATCCATCCCTCCACCAGAGCACACATTAGTGTAACAAAGAGAAGTTTTTGACTTTCTGTGACATCAGAGTATTTAGCAGTGAGGAAAATACTCCTCAGCTCCACACAGGCAGAATATAGAAAAGCAAAAGTGGAGATAAAGTCTGAAGAAAAACCAGCAAATACATGAAAGGAAGTTTAACAAATGCAGGGAAGTATGGAGCATAAATTTCCCCTGAATGTGAAATGAGCATCTGTGTCTGAATTGTTAGCACATAACACAAAAAGTGGAAGAGGAGCTTCAGTAAAATGAAGGAAGCGTGTTTGTTGAACGTGCAGGTGAACGTTAGCGATGTGCTCCAAACAGTTCAGCTCTGTGTTTGTGACAGTTTGTGACAAATTTGCACCAAACTGAACCTTCTTCCTTCGTCAGCGGCCTTCCAGCTGCCGCCCTGTCAGCTCATCAACCACACGGTGTCTCTGGAGAAGGAGGGCTGTCCCAGGTGTCACCCAGTGGAAACAACCATCTGCAGCGGGCACTGCGTCACCAAGGTATTGTGGGTAGTGAAGACAAGCGCCTCGTACCTCAACCCACTGGGGTTGAGTGAAGAAAAAGGATTAATGCTCACATATATTTACATATATTCATGAAGTGAAACACAACATTTGAGACAGAATGAAATGATTAAATGAATCATAAAAGTGTGCCCAAACAGGGATTTTTTCTACTCTTCAGGAATAAATCCACCTCGTTATTTTCACTCCCTCCAGGACCCTGTCATCAAGATACCTTTCAGCAACGTTTATCAGCATGTGTGCACGTACCGGGACTTCCACTTCAAGACATTTAAGCTCCCTGACTGTCCACCCGACGTGGACCCGACCGTCACCTACCCCGTGGCTTTGAGCTGCCACTGCGGCCGCTGTGCCATGGACACGTCTGACTGCACCTTCGAGAGCCTGCAGCCCAACTTCTGCATGAACGACATGCCGTTCTACTACTAGTCTCAAGTAATAGCAGCATAAGGCATGTTACAGCACACGATACAGAAACTGCGCTAACTGTACTAACTGTTGTAAGTAAAGGTGATTACGTGTACCAGTGCAACAGAAATATTTCTCCTCTTGTGCAATTAAACTGGATAAAATACACACACCATCTCTTTGAACTTCTCCCTGAGCATGAAGGCTAAACCAGTGTTTCCTGCCAGTGTCCCTCCATGGCGTTCCTTTATGCAGTACATCTGAGATCTGATCTGTCTTTGAGGACGTGGTTTGTTTGCTTCAGGGAATCAGTGTCAGAGGTTTTCTGTATTAAGTCGTTTGGTGACGCTAGTGTTGATTTAAAGAAGTGACTGCTCAGTGGAAACAGACTAAGCCTACATCTATTCTACATACCAACACTTTCAACACCATGTCAATGAGGTAGTCTCTGCCAAACTATCAACTCACCATTATTACCTGCATCAGCTAATGACCCTGCACTATAATCCTGAGCTTGACCAGGACAGCCTGCTGGAGACAAAGAGAAGGATGTGACGCCCAATAAAAAATACATCAAGTGGGTTAATACGCACCTAAACATCTCAACAAATCCACGATCTCCAATGGAAAAGTCACGAAACGTGCAGAAAATAGCCACTATTGACATGCTTTCTCTGTACCTCACTGGTTTTTTTGAGAACGTTGTGGACATGCACACCAGCACACTTCTCCAACTGGTTTCACTTCACCATGTCGTTGGCAATAGTGGTCTCTTTATTTCTGCTTTTCTTTTCTGCTGTTGGTCAACACTCCTGGAATTATGGTTGAAACTCGTTGACAGTGTTCAGAGTTGGGAACGGACCTGTCAACCTTCCTGTTTTTACTGTGTGTTGGTATAACATTCCCATCAGCAGTATGGAGAACATTAGCTGTAACATCTAGTGTAGTTTTTATTTCACATTAAATACTGTATTTCTGAGCCTTCCTTGCTTTAATTAAGAGTATCTAAATTGATGAATTACTCGGACTGAGCATGAAGCAAATGTACAGTGATGACATTAATAAACACAAGCTGTAATTCTCCACTAAATATTACTTGGGCCACATTTCAAAAAGATGAGAACAAAATGTCCTGAAGTACGATATGATTAACTGTAAAGCAGCGCTGACTGTATTTGAACAATGATGCATGTAATCACTGCTCGGGTTTCTAACACAGACAAGGAAGGTACCTGAAGTCGGCTTCTTGAAAAATATCTTAAATTTCAGGTGTGAAAAGAAACACAACTGATTTTCAAGCGAGGGATCAATAACTTTACTTTAACACCAGTTTAATACCAGTCTCATGTATCAGCTGTCATATCAGCTAATCAGAAAGCCAAAGTATTAATAGAGCTAGAATGGTATTTTTGGAAATACTGTTCACTTGTGATGTTGCAGATCTCAGTTGATAATCAGCAAAAGTTTTAAAAGGAGACGTGCACACTCGACTTTACGAGCCTATACTGAAGCATATTGATCTCACCTGTTGTAACTGTCCCTCACGATTCATAATGTCTGCCCCATATCATTATCTGATAAAGTATGGAATCAGAATTGGTAAATTAAAAAATACAAGATACCTCCCTGCATGGTGGCAGCAGGGAGCATTTATCAGGTTTTAATTCAGTAAGTTAGTCAAAGGCACACATTCACATTTTTGTACAGAAACAGATTTTTAATTGATTTACACTTTTATGCATACTGCTAAAAACTAGCACACCACATCACCCAAACACCAAAAATAAAACATTACTTACTTACATAGTAAATAGCAAAATGAGAATGTGCATGAGAGCCAAAAAACTAAAAAGACTTTTTAAGATGCTTCAATGTGTTAAACAAACTTCAGCCAAAATAAAGATTTGGGAATAAAGATGCATCATTCATGCTGTTGATATGTTGGCGTCATTACTGTCCATTCTGCAGCAACACACAGCGGCCAAAAGCTTGTCTATGGTCCCCGTCCTCATGAAAACATACAGGACCAAGTCTGCAAGAGGACTAAACTTGATAAACAAGTAAGACAGGCTGTCAAATGTATCAAAATATCTGTCTGTCTCTGCCAGAAGGAAAATGATTCTGGGCATGAACAGCAGCGTGTAAATGAGCAGCACCAGGACCAAAATTCCCACGATTCGTCGTTTCTCATCAGAGGGGACACGGCTGGCAGACAGGGCTTTGAGGGTCCCACCCAGACAGAAAATCAACACCGGGAGGGGAAGGAGGAGGAAGACGGCGAAGAGGACATTTACGACCTTAGAAGTAACCCAGAATTGGAAAATGAGGAGAAAGACGAGAGGAAAGGCCCAGACCAGGACAGAGACCACCACAGAGGTCCTGATGGATCGTTTGTAGCGGTACCACAGTGGGCAGGAGACGACCAAACACCTGAAACACAAGACAGACACACAGTCTTTGAGGAGCTGCAGAGCGATGTAGTAACACAATGATCGGACATGAATTAGTGACACACACACTGACTGATAGCTACCTTTCCACGGCGATACACACCATGAAGGAAACACTGGCCGCCACACCAAAATTGTGAATGAAATGTACAATGTCAAGTGTCTCCCAATCACTTCGAGCCTCCACAAAGATCAAGGCGCAGAGCTGAATGACGTCAGATATGAGAAGGTTGATGACGTAGATCGGAGCCACGTGATCATTTCGCACCTGCAGGAAACGATGAGAAAAGTAAACAAGTGGCTGTAAATGTTCTGAACTCCACCTCCTCCCAAAGCCGTGAGTTGGAGGTCATTCTGCTGTTCTTCCTGCCTTCAGTCAGCTCCTGCTTTAGGCAGAACTGCTGCCAGCCCTCCCAGCCCTCCCAGCTCAAGTCCCAGACCTCTGTCCCATTGCCCAAGTCTACTATGACTTGGGAGAGGTGCTCAGTCAACAGCATCCTCTTCCTCTGCCTCTGCTTCGTCCTTATGAGTGTGCCATTGACCTTCTTCCAGAGCTCTTCTTCCCTGCAGTCATCTGTACAGTCTGTCTTGTGCTAAAAGAGCAGCTATGGAGAAACACGTTTATGGCTCATTGGCAGCTGGTATCATCTGTCCTTCTCCCCTTGGTGGTATTTTCCTCTTTGTCTCCAAGAAAGGTAAGACTCCTTGTCCCTGCATTGATGCTCACGGTATCAATAACATAACCATTAAAAACAATTAACCGCTGCCTCCTATCAGTTTGGCTCTCGAGCATCTCCAGGGAGTCCCCATCTTCTCTAACCATCTGCTTAGAGTCAGAGGAGGAAGAAGCACATCAGGCAGGTGCTGCAGAGACTCTTGGACAACAAGTGGTTTGTAAACAAGTGAAATGTGAGTTTCAGGTCAACTCAGCTCTGTGACTTTAGCAGGTACTGTCTGACATGTTTGCCATCTTAGTTTAGCAAGTTAACACGCTAAGATCTGGTCATTTACATGAAAGACAAAGTGCAGCTGAGGCTGATGGGTTTGTCATTAGTTCTGAGATATTTAGTCATAAAAGTACTGGACAAGTTAAAATGTTTGACCTGGTGATCTTTTACTTTTTAACCTCCTGACACCATGAATGTATATATAATGTTTTATGGCAATCCATCTAATATTTATCAAGACATTTCACTCAAAACCAAAAACATCAACCCCGTGATGGTACAACAGGAGAAGTTGAACAAGGTCAGTAGGCTTCGTCCTCTGGGGACCATGAATGGCGACAAAGTTTCACTTTCCTTGATCTTTATAATCCTGTGAAAGTTGTTCTGACAGACTGACTTGACGACTATTTTATGTCCCCTGACACCTGGACCCCCAAGCCAGATCAAGATCCTTTACAGGCAGCCAGACTGTAGGACAGACACACGACACAGATAACATACACTGTAAATTTCAGTCTTAATGTACGTACCAGAGAATAGACAGCATAGATGGCCACGAGGGTCATCGGAAGGCCGATAGAGATGATTACGCATGTCACCACATGCATGATGAATTCGACCTTGTTGCGGTACTCAAAGTCAAACATGATGTTGCTGTAAAAACAGCGGATGTTGCTGATGTTGCTGATGTTGCTGATGTTGCTGATGTTGCTGTAATCACAGTTGATGTAGCTGAAGTTGCTGTCTTCAGGGTTTCTGTCCTGTGAGGTGCTGATGCTAACGTTGAAATCTTCCATTCTTCGGTGTGAAACCTGTTGTTAAAGAGATCAGTTTATGTAAGGGAGCAAGTTTTTTAGTCTCCCGAACTTTGTTCAGCGATACAACTAAAGCACAAAGTGAGAGTTCACAGAAATACAGTATACCTATACACACAACCATATCTGATCAAGACCTGCTGTTTCTTCAGTTTTATATGTCCATATAAATATTAATGCACATTCATTTCACTCATCTCTACATTAGAATAAAGCAAATACCTTTAAAAGGCTGCAAGAGGCCACCTGAATGAGCTCCCTGCACCGAGCTCTGCGTCCAAACAGTAAAGACAGTGATAATTGATGTAGTGATAAAAGGCAGCAGCTTCCTTTTAATCTACACTTCCTCTTCTGAGGAAGTCAGCCACAAGTGCGCATTGATTACTTTTGATGCAATCTCTGATAAACTTTTTATTTAGTTTCTATTGAAGTGCTTGTGGGTGTATTATGTGTCAATGCCAGCAGGGCGTTCCTGATGGGATACCAGAGACTTATTTCCATTTTTCTTGTAAGGAATCCATTCATTGTCAGCTTTGGACAAAAGGATCTGCCAAGTGAATGTAACGTAATGAACGAGCTAAACAAAGGTAGAAAAACATTTAGAAGTGTATTAATTTACTGTGAGGAGAGAAATCAGTGAATCAGCAGAAGGTGGCAGCAGATTCCACCTGGATCAGAATCAGTGTGAGCTGAACTGTATGGGCTTTCCTCCAGTTTGTGCAGAGAAAAGATTTGAAGCATCAGGACACTGAATTCAGCCAACACAGTGCCATCTGGTGGACTGAAGACAGTAAAGCAGCCCTTCAAACTGGGGCCCAAGAAACGTTACTAAAGCACCTCACTGATTTCAAGATGCAGTTTTGATCCCACAAGTGCATAAAAAGTCTCAGAGGGTGGTGTGGTGTATTTCATCTATAATATTCTCTCTTAATCACTACAGTAACATTATCGTACAAGTGTTAGAGACCACACACAAAGAGTAAGAAGGATCCTGAAGTTAGACTGATAAAAGCAAAGCTCAGACTCATGATAAACTGCAACGGACCAAAGTCAGTCCAGTCGAGGAGGACGCAGCTTCATTTGCTTCCATTAGTTCATAGTGTTTTCACTGAAGATGGGACACGACGATGTCCACTCTGTTTGCTTTGTGTTTACTGATGTGAGGATAGCATCACACCTAAATATGGTCAGAAATGGTGAACGTGTGAACAAAGTTAAAAAAAAAAGATCTGAGTGAAAATATTCTGACAAAGTTTCAGTGTGAATGGAGAGGGAGTGAAATGTGCTGACTAAGACTTTCATTCCACTTCTCACATTTTTCTTTCTAACTGTCGCTGTGAGTAACAGTGAATAACCCTGAATGGAAACTTTCCAGCGGCCCACCTGTGGGCCACAGGAGACGTTTCGGCTTCCCGCCTAATGACACAGACGCTACGTTCACATTTACAGTCATATTATACATCGCTAGAAAGCTAAAGTCCTCATGAATCGATAAATGCGAACGATTTTAAGACACATTCACAGCAGGAGGCTCAATTAAAGCCAACAACAAACAACTGTTTTAAAACTGACACAACGTTGAGGCAACTCACCTCTGACGTCGCTCACTGATCCATAGATCAATAACACCCCAACAAAAACAGTCTGGAAACATCCACAAAGGTCCAGAAGATCCACTGCGGTAAAAATATTTAGTCCAAAACATGAAAATAATCCACAGAGACATGTTTTCTCCTTCAAATCAGCAGGCGATGTGCTCTTCTTCTGGGTTTCCTCTGCTACAGCTTCTGGAAACAAACGCAGATTGGCGCCATCTTGTCTCTAGTGGCTCTGTATGGCCTGAGGTTTTAAATGACACCTCACTTGACCAATCATGATCCACCACATGAAACCTAACAACCAAAGCAGCCAATAAGGCCTCATTCTCTTCTTCTGTGTGAAGACTGACCCAATCACAACTGAGTTTGCAGATGACTGACAGTTCAAATAGCCAATGAACTTCGCTTATTGGCTGATTTTTAAAGTTTCAGTCACCTCAAATTGAGGAAGTGAGTTCTAATAGATAATAGATAATACACAAGGTTTGAAGTGATAAATACAGTAAATGCTCTCAAAATAATCATATGTAGCTGAAATACAGGTGTAGATACATTAAATATGAATATAGATTGCCAAAATGTAGATTTGACTGATATACAGGTATTGTTTTCAATTTTTATTGAACTTGGACCAGGTTAAGTCCCAGATATAGTCATCTGCAAGCATCTATTTGCAAAATTCAAGCAGAAAAAAAACTTCTTCAGTGTGTTCAGACTTCTATTATGCAATGCCAACAGCACATACACAGATTCTGTTGGGGGTAAAAGAGCTTCTAGCGTCGCACCCAGCTACTCAATTCAAGTCAGTTTTAATGACCCCATGACTTTTAGGACAAACCTTACATTTTTAGCTCCACTACTCATGAGGATCTATGATTAGATAAATCATGAATATGTTTAATAAATGTCGATGTGAAGTTACTATGAAAACTGCAGTTTCCATGACCGAAGTCTGTTTATTTTAAACAAACACATCCAGCACCCATCAGGACTTCTTTTTAACGTCAGATGCTGAGATTTTTGTTACGCTGCATAAAACACTTGAATTTTATTTTTCTTTGCAGCACATCATTCTCCACAAGACACCATGAAGTTCATCTAGTTCTTCTGGCTGCTTCACAGAAACATGGCGTCCATTGTTGCATCATTGACTTTGATGAATTTCAACAAGTTGATTCCAACATGGGATCTGAGGCTCCGCCGTTCTCACGCAGCAGCTGTGAGTTGTGGTTTTCACCGTTGCTGGCACTGTCTGTTGGTATCTGTGTTTGTGGTGGACGCTGGACTTTAACGTCAAACACGTCCCACTTGTCAGGTATCAGTCCTTTGTTGAAGAGCAGAGACGCCAGGCAGGACACCAGCAATATGGTGACAAAAGTGACCAGCATACAGATGGTCCTGATAGGGGAGTACTGAATGTAGACACCGTCCTCGAGGGTGCATCCTGGAAAGTGTATGACCGGTGGCAGCCCTATCAAAGGCTCTCCACACAGAAGTCTGAAGAAAAACCCCAGCAGGAAGCCGAGAGTGGCACCGTAACCATTGGAGATGTTGAGGAAGAGCACGCAGACCAGCTGTGGGAACATCAGAATGTAGGCGATTTCTCCACCCATGACCCAGAAAGCCATAACACCCGTGTGGAGGAAGGTGAGCGATGTGCCGGCCAGGCCGAATAAGACCACAGCGACACGGATCACCCACCGGAGCTCGTCCTCTGAGGCCTACAGAGAAGAGAGACAGGAAGAGGAAGACAATCAGGCCAGCAGCAGATTTTACATCTTTCCAAACTTCTCTCATTCATGCCGTCCTTTTTATTTGTATTATTGTTTTGTTGCATTTTCAACACAACATGAAATCCAGGAAATCCAGCTGGAGTAACAGACTGACAGCAGCATCTCCATCTGTTAACTGATGGATTAGTGTGGCTACACCTTTTACGCTCTTCTGTCCATGTTTACCTTGGTCCTCAGGATCTTCTTGTAGATGTTTGAGGAGAAGATGGAGGCTGCAGACAGCAGGGCAGAGTCCGTCGATGACATCACGGCGGCAGCCACGGCGCCGATGCCGATGACGGAGATGTAGGGTGGGGTTAGGTGGTGCAGGGAGAGGGGTAAAATCAGACCTGTCTGACCTCGTTCAAACGGTGGTGGAGAACCATACGAGGTCAGGTTCCAGTCTAAAGGACAGAAGAGGATTAATCAGATGAGTCACAGCGCAGGAGCAGCTGCTGCCGCAACGCAGCACAGGTGTGAGCAGGTATGGTGGATGTGATGATGACTACAACATGCTCAGTGTGCCGGTTCCTCTGGTAGCACCTCTCTGCATTTAGTCAAATCCAGTTTCAATTTCAAACTGCTGCTTTACCCGTCGACGCAGCTACAGCCCCGATGAGCACAGGAGGGATCCCAAACGTGGGGATGAGAAATGCTGCAGCGTAACATCGCAACTTGGCCGTGGCTGAGGAAGAGGCTGACAGCGTCCTCTGGTGGAAGTCCTGGAAACCGAGGTCTCCAATACTCTTGGAGGGAAAAGGAAATGTTTGGAAGGAACGAAAGATTGCTGCTTCATGCAAATAACCAATGAAGTGGTTTGACTGACTGAAAAATGCTCTTCATTAGCCTAAACGAAGAACTGGTGGTATCAGAGTTTATCACAGCAGCATTTTGACACATCAAAGGAGAAGAAGCACAGCTGTAAGCATGTAAACATGCAGTTTCATTTCAGTTGGACTTGAACTGCCACAGTTAGAGCGAGGACAAACTGAGGTGAGACTGCAGCTCCTGCAGTAAGATCTCTCCCACGTTAAATGGGAACACAGCAGTTATCAGTTACCGTCAGCCTTGATCAGTCTCAAAGCATCAAATGCTTTTCTTTACCTTACCAGCAGTAAAAAGATATCGATCCACATCCAGGCTCGGTCTGCAGTCAGGGTGCCAACCCAGGGAGCCTGGAAGGTGTGGTTGAAAGACGTGGTGGTGATGTCAACGGAGGCGGGATTCATGAAGAGGAAAGGGACGCACAACCACTGAGGAGACACACACAATCAATACACACACAGAGCGAGAACTTGTGTCAGTGGTTGAGGGTACTGCTCTGCCAGAAAAGGTCACTAAACAGTGATGTGGATGTCCTTTAAAAGCAGAAACCTCACAGTCTGACTAGAGGCTACAGCCCAGCTAGCGGCTCTGAGAAGCTGCACACGCAAATACTCTATGCTTAGAGCTAAATGGTGGCATTTGCTCATCAGCTCTAAGTACAGCTGAGACTGTTGGGAATGTCTTTGTTTCACAGGTTAGGATGTCTGGTACATACAAGTGAAGATGACAGAACATCTGATGTTTCTATGGGTGTCACTGTAACAGCTGTGAGTCCATGCTAACTCAGATGCCATTTAGCAAATTACCGAGGTGATAAAAATGAGAGTGAGCTGGATGATGTCTGTGTAGGCCACAGAGTAGAGACCTCCCAGCAGGGTGTAGGTGATGGCCACAGCAGCAGAGATCCAGATGCACACGGCGTAGGACAAATCCAGGATCACACTCATTGTTACTCCTATGAGACACACATGCAGTTTCCATGCACATTCAGAATAAACAAAGAGCACACACACGTTTACAGAGACACATTCAAGCACACTCAACATGTTTCTGAGCAACTTCCGGGTGTCTCCATAATGGAAATGAACATTACACAACAATAATAATAAACCTAATGAGGCTACACTAACAAACGTGGCAAACAAGAGAGCGAGGCAACAAAAGTACTGCAGCATTTTGCCTGAAGAAGTACACAGTCACAAATGCTGTACAAGTACACAAACACAGTAAAAGCACAGTATGCACACAGTGACACACGTGTTCATGCAGTTTGGTAGACTGTTACCCAAGCTGATCAGCGTCGATGTCACCCAAATAATTTCGGACAGCAGCGGTGCCACAGACAGAAGTCCACTCAGCCTGTCTCCATACTTGATGTGGAAAGGGTCCATCATGGTCACATACTTCCTGTCCCTCATTGGCTCAGCAAAGAAAAGACCACCTGAAAGAGACACGGAAAAGAGCTGCAGCTCACCGTAACGTTACAGGTTAAATGTTTCATATGTTCTCATCCATCTCCTCAGTGATCCATTTTCAGACCACCAAACCTTAAAGCTGATTCAAGATTAAAGAAAAGATCTTACCTTACTTAAAAAAGATCTTATCTTAGAAAAAATCTTACCAACAGTGAAAGCTAGCGTCGCTGCCAATGGCATCACAGCCCAGATCAGTCCCAGCTTTGGGTCGTAGACGGTCTCAGCTGTGCCGATGATGAAGGTCCCGCCAACCCAGGTAGCTGCATGGTGTGCACACACACACACACACACACACACACACACACACACACACGGTTTACTTTCACTCTTTGAATGAACTCGACACTCATGTCAGCTCAGAGAGACACACAGAAACTTTCTCTTTCTTGTCGTCTTCGGATCAAACGGAGAAGAACCCTGAAATGATGAGCTGAAGCTCAAACGCTCAAACTGTTTATCAGCTGTGATATATATCACATATTTAGGTGTGATGTAACTTATCAATGAATGCGTGTGGACAGGCTGTAGGCAGGGGTTGGCTCAGTCCACCCAAACCTATCGTTTGCCCACTGCCCACCTCCCCTTCATACTAACAGAGCTCTGAAGACCTGTCTGAAAGTCTGTGCTGAGCAGCTGACGCCCATCTTCACCCGGATCTTCAACCAATCCCTGGAGCTGTGTGAAGTGCCCTCCTGCTTCAAACGCTCCACCATCATTCCAGTCCCCAAGAAGCCCTCCGTCACTGGACTAAACGACTACAGGCCTGTCGCCCTGACGTCTGTGGTCATGAAAACATTTGAAAGACTGGTGTTGAGCCACCTGAAGGACATAACAGGCCCCCTGCTGGACCCCATGCAGTTTGCCTACCGGGCAAACAGGTCGGCGGATGATGCAGTCAACATGGGGCTGCAATTCATTCTGAACCACCTCGACTCCCCAGGGACGTATGCAAGGATCCTGTTTGTGGACTTCAGCTCAGCGTTCAACACCATCATCCCTGAACTCCTCCACCAGAAGCTCTCCCAGCTCACAGTGCCCGCCTCCACCTGTCAGTGGATCACCAGCTTCCTGACTGAGAGGCAGCAGCAGGTGAGGCTCGGGAGCATCACATCCAAAACCCGGACCATCAGCACGGGCGCCCCCCAGGGGTGTGTCCTCTCCCCACTGCTCTTCTCCCTCTACACCAACGACTGCACCTCTAGTGATTCTTCTGTGAAACTCCTGAAGTTCGCGGATGACACCACTGTCATTGGTCTGATCCAGGACGGTGACGAGTCTGCTTACAGACGGGAGGTGGAACAGCTGGTCCTGTGGTGTGGTCAGAACCACCTGGAGCTGAACCCGCTCAAAACAGTGGAGATGACGGTGGACTTCAGGAGAAACCCCCCCACACACACACCCCTTACCATCATGAACAATACGGTGTCTGCTGTGGATTCCTTCAGGTTCCTGGGTTCTACCATCTCCAGAGACCTCAAGTGGACCTACCACATAGACTCTGTAAAGAAGAAGGCCCAGCAGAGGTTATACTTTCTCCGACAACTCAGGAAGTTTAACCTGCCTAAGGAGCTGCTGATCATCTTCTACAATGCCATCATCCAGTCTGTCCTCTGCACTTCCATCACAGTCTGGTTTGGATCAGCCTCCAAACGGGACAGGACTGGTCTACAACGGACAATCCGGGCTGCGGAGAGGATCATCGGCGCGGAGCTGCCCTCTATCCAGGACCTGTACCGGTCCAGGGTCAAGAATCGAGCAGCAAACATCTCTGCTGACCCCTCACATCCGGGACACAAACTCTTTAAACTCCTCCCCTCTGGCAGGCGTTACAGATCACTGTACGCCAAAACCAGCCGGTACAAGGACAGTTTCTTTCCCCAGGCTGTCACTCTGTTGAATGGTTGACTTGTACTACCTCATATCACTTACTACCTCATATCATGCAACTTTGCACATTATCAGACCACTACTGCACTACTGCACTGTTAGTACCTCTCACCAGTTATAGTTTATAGTTCCATAGCCATAGTTATATCTTCTCCACTTAATTCTAGCTTTTTTTAGTTTATTTATTTATCTATTTTATTCTATTTTTATTCTATTTTGTAAATTTGTTAATTTGTGTCTTACTGCACATGAGAGTGAGAAAACCGGAGTCAAATTCCTTGTTTTGTTTGCAAACTTGGCCAATAAAGCTGATTCTGATTCTGATTCTGATTCTGAAGACGACCCTCAGCACAGAATAGGCTTGTATAATACAATTTCTTACCTGATTACATTTAACTGACAATATCAGGTGTTTTCTCTCATGAGTCAAAAGCTACTTAAAGACAGAACAGCAATCACAGTCCCCAGACCATTTGTAATGATGTGGTTTAACCTTATGAGAACTGCTCGAGGTGAAGCCTCACGACAAATGAATGTGTCTCTTCATTGTAAAACAATCAGTGCAGGGTGGTTGAATTCTGCATCAAATCACATCAAATCAAACTTTATTTATATAACACTTTTCATGCATGATAAAATACAACACAAAGTGCTTCACAACAGTTAAAAACATTGCACAGGAAAAGCATTTTAAATATCTATGAAGAAGATATTGGCTCTCAGTCTCAAGTTCTTCCAGTGAAAAGATGAAGAAGTCTTCCGCTGACTGACATGCAGCCGTGAGCTGGAGAGGCCTGAAGCCGACGACTGACGGGCTGTCAGCTGTCTGACAGATTGTTATGACAGGGATTCAAACCGGCAACCTTCAGGCTGCTCGTGTGCTTTTCTAACCTGTGGGCTACCAGCCCATGCTAGCAGGCTAAAACCAGCCCTGAAAATGAAGCCGATGCCTCGTAATCCAATCTGGTACAGCAAATAATATAATAGTAATTTGTGGAACACCAGATTAATATTAAATTTTGTTTGTGGACATTAATGAGACATTTTCTAGCTGTCTAGCATGGTTATCATGAATGAATGGCTGAATTAATGTGTTTACCTTTGTGTCTGCTCACTCACATGCATCCATCACTCACAGGATTATTCAGACACATCAGTCCAAACCAAACTTTCCACTACGCCACCAACATTTAACAGCAGCCTGCGCTGCTCTCACTGATTTGAACTGTACTATCCAAAGAAATCCAGTAACAAATGCATGCAGAGCCTCACAAACATAAAACTAGAGGCATGACCCAAACTTAAAACACAAAATCTGCCTTGTGTTGTAAAGGAAACAGCAGTGAGCCTGCAGGTCGAAGCCGCTGCACAGAACAGACTCACCGGTTGTGGTGAAGATGCCAACAACCAGGCTGATCTTTCTGTCCCCCAGCAGGGCCATGTCTGTGTGGTTTGCCTGCGTCCTGCTCTCATCCCGTTTGGATTTGATGGAGGCCCAGATGCCGATCCCGAGCACCAGCGCGTAGAATATGATGGTGGCTACCAGCCCCGGGACGTTGAGAGCCATGCTGGGTGTCCGGGAGCAGCGCAGAGCGCGCAGTGCAGAGCGCAGCTCGGCTGAAGTCTGAGGCACCCGTCCAACCTGAATAACTGACTGACAGAGTCTGGGTGTGGCTGCCAGATGAGCCTCAGGCTGTACTAACAAGCCAGGCAGCATTTCAGTGCATTTTCTCCAGCAGGGGATAAAAGACGTGTTGATTTCCAGTTCAGCTGCATCACTTTGCTGCTGGAGCTCACAGTGATGCAGCTCTGCCAGGATGTCTGCATTCACGTTTTCTTCATCAAGGAAATGATAAAACATCCAAACTGTGCAGAAAAGGTCATTCTTTTTTTTTTTTTCATTCATTCATTCAACCTTTATTTTCACTCGGAAATACATGGAGGTAGAGACCTCATTTGCAATGGAGCCGAGTAAAACAATAAAAACAAAAGCACTTAGACATGGAAAAAGCCAAGGAGAAAATTACATAAAACAAAAGTGCACAAGGAGAAAAAGCAATAAAAGCCATAAAAAAGGTCAAATGTAGCAGAAAAAGAGAATAATTTTCTGATTTTTGGCCCCAAAATCCAGAGATGCTGAGATTGTATTTATTTGTCTTTTTATAATCCACAGATTTGCTTTATTATCCCTAAATTTCTAAACTTCAGAA
Source organism: Chaetodon trifasciatus (assembly GCA_037975065.1). Taxonomy (NCBI): domain Eukaryota; kingdom Metazoa; phylum Chordata; class Actinopteri; order Chaetodontiformes; family Chaetodontidae; genus Chaetodon; species Chaetodon trifasciatus. The sequence goes on from JBBMOE010000078.1 coordinate 1,514,985, forward strand.
GGGAAAGAGAGGCAGTGAAGGAGTATTCTGTGCAGGTTTGCTGAACTAATCCTGCCTCGAGCCGCTCAAACTGAACTGAATCCTCACAGCAGAAACAGACCTGAAGGCAGCGGCATTCAAGCAGCAAGCTGCCACTCGTTGTTTCATCATGGGCCCACGGGGCCATCACAGAGTAATAACTAATACTAAACATTAGAGGAGCTCAAAGTGATTCCATTAATCAGAACATGGAGCAGAGAAGACATGTGAGAAGTTGGTGTGGTGTGGTGGTCCAGTGCAGAAGTATTTATTGATCATCAAGGAGAAGCTGATGAGCCACACAATGACCACAAGTGAACCAAGGTAGTGCCACACCAAATCCTGAAGGTGTCCCTTCTAATGGGATGTATTAACATGTCACATGTTTTCCTTTCTACTCCTTGAACTATTCCCTATATTCTATACCTACCCTCTACATTTGTGGTACTCTGTTGGATAGTGAAAACCAAACAATAGATTCTACCATACCGACGTATGCCCTGACCTCCAACCCTCTAACTGAGGACACTTTGACCTAATTCCTTGTTAAAATGTGACCTCGAGCAATCCTCCTTGAATTGGTCTGATCTATGTCTGTGCAGTTTATCTATAAGACCTTGGCTACCTCCGCAGTAAGAACAGGGGGAGAGGTTACCTATCTGCTGTCTGCTAGAAGGGTCTCTAAATATTATGTAAATGTGTCTCTGTCTGAGGTCTCTGTGTTGTCCAACCTTGAGACCTTTGGGCTCCTAACTCTACAGAAGGCCTGTGACAGAAGATTCCCTCTCAGTTGGAACCTGCAGATGTTTCATTGAACTGATCACTGACTTCATATTAATTGAGAAATGCATCAAACAAGCTGTTTCAGCAGTGTAGAGCAAAACCGGAGGGACCAGTTTAAAGTCATACACACACACACACACACACACACACACACACAGAATGTATGTCTCAGTTGACTGTATGTCTGAATGTGACTCCTGATGACCTCCAGTGAAATCTTGTGTAATCCTATAGTTTAACTGTGGTGCAGTTTCACTTGTGCAGGTAGTTCAGTGTGCACAGCGAACACAGTATTAACCTGTGATCAGTGAGACAGCGTGAACAGACAAAGACATCTAAACTAAAGACCATTTGCATGAGCAAACAGCCGCAGGAGGCACCTGGGTGGGGCAACATCTGCTAGCACTGCTGCTAGCTGCCCCCCCTTGGAACTCTGCCAAAGCATGAAAAAGCCCACAAAAATCTGCACAGCGTGATCAGTTATTTTAAAGTTTTAAATGTGACCACAGAGAAAATTAGAGGCAGCAACATGTCTTCTTTACTTTACAGTCACTCAGCTGCAGGCGCTGTCTGGACGGCTCACGCCATGATCTCCTGAAAGCTCCATTTTCTGGTGAGAAAAATAAGACAAACGTTTTATGGATCCCTGGAAGGGAAAACTAGTTTCACAGCAGCAAGAAGAGCGAGGTAAGGAAAAAAGTATTTCTATATAACTATGAATGAAGTATATATCATCACAGATAACAGCAACTTAATGTGGGAGAGGACATCCCATTGGTCTTGATATGTATGTTTTATCCATTGATTAGGCTTTAATTAGGCCTAATTAGATTCACCTGTGGTGCGTTAGGGAAGCTGTGCTGGCTGTGGTTGGACAGGAGAGTTAGTGTTCAGATGAAGCCGTGGCCAAAGGTTTTATTTTTTGCTGTCTTTACAGTTTGAGAGATTAATTCTGTTCTGTTTTCGTGGCTTTGATACCATCATGTTTCAGATGTTCTACTTTAGTTTTGTTTGCACTCTTGGACTGTACATCAATGTATTGGCTTCACTTGCAGCTCTTTTCCCCTTTCCCCCCTCCCCCACCACAACGCCATGCGCATGTGCAAACCCATATTTTGATCTTGCAGATTTCTTTACTGGATAATCCTCAGTAAGTAATATTTTAGTTCAGAATGTGAGTCTTAGTGCTGTTGGTGCTTCTGGAAACATTTTAAGATTAAAAAATGAGTGAAATTTAATCAGACTGCTGACTGGCTGCGACCTCATCTGCACCTCCGCTGACGGTGTGGACAAACCGGACAGACCTGCAGCACAGACAGGCCGCTGTAGGTTTCCAGATATTTTTTAATATCTACATCTATTTTATACATAAAACATAACATAATCAATTAAAACAATCTCTACTCGTGCTCTCTGTTCCAAATCACACTTTTTATCTTCGGTCAGAAAAAAAGGGACTCACGATGATCTGCCATCTTTGGTGGATTTTAAGACGACCTGATGACAGTTTAGTCAGTCCAACATTGGACGTGAACTGTCTCTGCAAATGTTAAAGTCCTGTTTTACCTCCTTCACTGTGACTGTAATGACGTCATGCTACGTCCTGCCTTTGCTGCTGGGAGAGAACAGTAGTTACTGAGGCTTCTTGTTGGTGAAGCAGCCGATTAGAGCATCTGAACAACGTTTTTGTTCTCCCACTGACATGTGAGAGATGAAATACTGTGAAACAACTAACAGAGAGAGCTGCAGAAGCCAGAATTCTCCACTTTATTGTCAGTCATTGTATCCAGAGGTCACACAATGAGACAAACAGGAGTACTGTGAATATCACACAGCCAAAATGTAAACAAATATCAGTATTACAAAATAAAGCTTCTTCTGTTTGCACGACAGTAAAGCGTTTTGCTGCTCACTTTGATTTCTGGTCATAACTGGGGAAATACAAGTCTGAAAGGACGCTACAGAAGGTAAAATGTAAGAGTAAAAAATAGAACTGATTTCAATACAGATGTACATTTTTACAACCTCGTGTGCAACCAACACGAGCGCATGAGCGACGCAGCCTTTGTGTATGAGGAGTTATGTACACTGTAAAAAATGACTTTAAATACACTCCGTCGATTCTGCACCTTCTTCAGTCATCTTTATACCGTAGATGCTGCAGGATGGTGCAGTGCAGCGCCAGCAGGGTGCACAGGGGTCCCAGCGGACCGTTGTGAAAATCAGACGTTTGATTCCTGACAAAGAGCATCGATGTCGTCGTCTTGAGTATTGAGAAGTGTTGAACTTGTCTGTTCTAAGGAGAATCACTGAGGATGTTATCCAATGGGAGGTTTGAAGACAGATAGTGTGTTCTGGATCTCAGCCGACCAAACCACATTCAGAAATCTGTACATATCTACAAAGAGGTCTGTTGCAGCAGGACAGGGCCATGTGAGCTCGTCTGACTCTTGTCTCTTCACGTCTTTCTTGTGTCTCTAAAGATTTAGTTTGATGTGCAGTCGATTGTTGACGTGTAGGAAGGTTTGATGATGTTTTCCTCAACAGGAAATCACTGGATGTGTCATCAGCCTCCCCTCTCTCTCAGTCTTTGATTTCTTCCTCTATCATCACCTTGTCGTCCAGCCTCATCCCTTCCTCTTCGTCTCTGCTGCCTGTCTCTGGACCAGGACTCGGCGGCAGCAGCTCCACATCCTTGGAGCTGCTCGTGCTGGCGGCTCTGGCGATCCTGGTGAGCGTCTGCTCGTACGGCGAGGGCAGGTATACCATGAGGAGCACGCCGTCCGTCACGTCCTGCTCTGAGCTGGAGCTGGGGAGCTGGTGCTCCCTCCGGCTGCGTCGGATGGAGGACAGCAGCTCACAGTTCCTCTCCGGGTCCTGCAGGTCCTCCAGGGCGATCACGTTGGCCAATCCCAGCTTGCCGTTGAGGCTGAAACCACGCCTGCGGCGCCACATCAGGAAGCCAAGGACACTGAGGAAGAGGAGGAGGACGGAGACGGTTGCGATGGCGATGGAGGTGATGGCTCCTGCACTGATAATGGCCTCACTCGAGCTCTGGCCCTGCGAGTCAGAAACAAAACGATTACAAGATATATTCTGTGATCATTACACCACAATTTTAAATATTCTGTCCATCATTCTTACATTAATCACTGCAGTTTCACAATTAATCCCAGTGCTTTATGTTCATATTCATTGTTTTAATGCAGATGAAATGATTATTTTTATGTTTCAGGTAAGTAACTTTTCTGATGCACTGTGCTGCAAGTGAGAAGATAAAGTGTCTGGTTGTTGGAGGAAATTAACAATAATAGAAAAATCAAATCATATTTACTCATAAAAGGTCAGTTAGCGCTCAGATAACATCTGGCCAGCAGAGGGCGCTGTCAGTCACAAACATCTGTTTGGCCTCTTTACATGAATTAATCTGTAAATCTGTAAAAAACTGCTCATGACTAGTTTGAGCACACAGCTGCTGAATATAATGTGAATATTTAAAGAGCTGAATGCAAGAAAAATATCTGACTTTAAAGATTTTTATGAAAGCAAATAAATGAAGTATTGGTGTTAAAGTTTCACTGCTTCTGAAATAACACAAAAGATTAAAAAGTATTTTAAACACAAACCACCTGCTGTTCAGGAGACCTCATCTGTGCTGGAAAGGCTTTATGCTCCAGTGACGATGGTGCTTTAGTTTTTGAGTTCTGGATGAGGATGAGGATGTTTTCACAGCTTCATCTCTTGGATTGTAGTTTAATTTTCCTTTAATTCTTACAAACTAGACTGAACGCAGATATTTTTCATTGTATGTAAAAGATTTCTTTTGGTGTAACTGGTGATGGTGTGGAAAACATCATTTTCATAAGACACAAAAATAAATCCACATTTAATTATGCACTTCTAAATTACATATATAATGATTAAAAAAAAAAAAAAGAAAGAAAGAAAAGAAAAGCAACATTTATTGACTTTAAATTTAAATGAAAACTTTAAAATGATTTAAATATGGACTTCACCCGGCATGGGACACACTTTGTTATATAATCTCTTTGGCCAAAATGCCATAATTTTGCTCATTTACTGCATGAAGCCAAGAACATGTGTAAGCATGTATTTAGATTTTCTGTCTTCACTGGATAATCTACACATGCTTCTGTTTGTAACACTGGTCACTGACGTTTAAGAGAGTCAAGAAGTCTGGAAACTTCTTGTTTGATCTGCTGCATTAATCTTTTTTTAAACTGAAGCTGGATTAATTAAAAAATGAACAGATTCGTTGATTAACACAGCTGTTAGATTTGGATCAACTCACCGATGCCTGTCTGTCAGTGGAGGGCAGAGCCGAGGGTCCGGGTGACCAGTCCAGAGAGTCTCGGCCGGCCGGTCCAAACTTCATCCAACTGCTCTCCATCAGAGACCGCATGGTGGACGGGTGGAGGATCTGAAGCCCAGCCGGAGCCAGGGGCGCTCAGAGGAGGTACGGTGGACAGAGAGACGAGGAGGACGAGTCCGCTGCGAGCTCTGAGGGACACTGACTGCAGGGCTGAAGCGATCAGCCTGAAATAACACCCGAGAAGGGGAGGGGGAGGAAGAAATGAGGCCAGCAGACAGTCCGCGTGTCCAGCTGAGAGGAGACTCGTCGCTGGTCCTGATGGGAGGATTTACAGCTGCTGGGAACAAAACACAACTCTGTGTGTGCGTGTGTGTGTGTGTGTGTGTGTGTGTGTGTGTGTGTGTGTGTGTGTGTGTGTGTGTGCAAAAGAGACCAGGGTGGAGGGAGTGTTTGTGAAGCAAAACAAGAGAAAACACCAACAAATACTCCACTTTGATTAATTAAAAAATTCAGCTGTTGATTTTAATCTTTAATCCTCGGTTTGAATACAGTCAATCGAAGGTGAACAATGACCTCACCTGGACTGGGGAGGTGCTAACGAGTCCTCCTTCATACATGACAGAAAAGGTTGTTTGTGTCATTTTGGAAAACACTGACGGTTTCAAAGAAGACTATTGGCTGTGACTGGAGAAGCTGAGCGACCGTCAGGTCCTTGTCCGATCCTTGGTGAACAGAATCGAATCTTTCAGCAGACTCGCTGCCCTGAGCACACGGCTGACATTAGCACACCTCACCCATGGGATAAAGCTCACTGACAATTTCACTATCTTTTAGAAGTGTAAAGACTGCTTTAAGCCTGACAGGATACATCCAAACATCGCAGGTTGCACGCTGATCGATACGACACAGCACACACAGGCAGCCTGTTCCCAGTTTAACTGTGTTAAACTGGTTTCAAACAAACATCAAAAGGGGGAAGTTTGACGTCAGTCTTGGAGATCATGTGTCTCAGAAGCATCTGTTTTGGGGTTGCGGGGAGCTGATTGGTCCATTACTGTTCTCACTATACATGCTGCCACTGGGTGACGTCATAAGAGAGCACAATGTATGTTTCTATGCAGATGACACACAACTGCACATCTGCGCTGAACCAAATGATGCTGCAGCTACAGACTCTGTCACTGACTGTCTGTTGTTAAAAAACACGTGGATGAGCAATAAAGACAAAACTGAAATCCCATCAGTTGACCCCAAAAACTTAAAACGTTCAAACCTCTTTAGCTCGGCTGTAAACCAAGACCAAGGAGATAGGGCACATTAATCCAGATTTAGCTGCTCTGCAGTGGCTTTAGGACTGATTTTAAGGTCCTCCTCCTTGTAAACAAAGCCCTTAATGGACTAGCACCAAGCTACATTGCTAACTTGTTGAAGTTGATTGAGAGTAAACGCAGGAAAACACTGCATTTGCTGGAGTTAAATTAGTTCTAACATGAATGCCAACAGCTGCTCCGATAGTTATTCCTGTGAAAGTAAAATACCGTAGGAGGTATTTAAGCAGATTGTTATCGTAGATGTGGGCACGTGACAGTACAACTCGATGACAAACACATGAGATAAACTGCTTTTATTGTACAACACACGGAGCAGACAGGCCTCCTGGAAAAGCACTTTGAGACATACAGCAGTTACACATCTGTAAGACTGAGCTCAGGGGAAAAGAGGGAGGCCAGAGCAGGTTAGAAACACCAGGAGCAGAGATTACAGGTGCTTTTCTTCGATATCAAAAGCAGAAAAAATACACTTTTAGAAATCACAGTCACAACATGAGCTGACCTGCTGACGTCAGTCCGGCAGCGAAGGAAGCAAACAGGCAAACGAGCCGCCTGAACGGATGAGCAGGAAGCTGCGCTCACATCAGGAACCTTCTGCACATTCATCAGCAGGTGGGGGGGGGGGGGGGGGTGTCATCCATTTTTACAGGTGTGTTCCAAAAATCACACGAAGGCTCTCCGACTGGTGAGATGTTTTCATCCAAAGGGACACAAACAATTGTGTGTTGGCATTAAATACTCAGGTGACCTTTTTTCTGAAATCCTGCCATGTTTTATACCTTCTGCATCTCCCACACACACACACACACACACACACACACACACACACACACACACACACACACACACATTATCACCTCGTCTTTGGAGAAGTGAGTTACGCTAACGTAAGTGAATAAAAATCAACAATCTTGTCATTGTCAGTGGTTGAAGTTCAGCAACAGGAGCTCAAGATCCAGTTTAAGGAGGGACAAGGACAGGTAACAGAAGACAGCTGTGACGCTCAGCCGTGAGGACAAACAGCATCCTATCGTCACTGAAATCGATTGTCTGCATCTCTCTGAACTAATTAATTACAATTACTGCTGTTTTGACTCTTTATTCACTGCCTGTTTATACGTTTAGTTCATTTTAAAATTGTACTCCAGCGATTCAAAGGAGACAGAGACGTCCTGCCGTTATTCCTTAGCATGAGTCAAGCTTCAAAGCAACTGAGTCCTACTTTTCCCACAATGCAACTCACTGTCAGACCGTCACATCTGTCCAACTTCACGCTCGCAGTTAACGTCACCAAACCCGAGCAGAGACATTTTGTCTTTGTGAAACTCCTCCAGAATCATGGAAGACATTCTACAACTGTCCTCTCAGGCTCTCAAAAGGTAGCACCTGAAAAACCAGAGATGAAAGCATCCAGTTTGATACGTCCATGCAGATGACGTCAGGGGCGCCACAGGACCATTATTCTCACAGCAGCACGATGATACAGCGTCTAATGACAACAAAGTTTCATTACGGGTCTCGCCCCGTCTTTTGTCCTCTGAAAGCTCTCGCTGTGTGACTCCACAAAAGGACCTTTCACAGCAGTAGTACTACTCAAGTGTTTATCTTCAGAGAGACAGACGTCTGACAGAGTGATGAACATGAACGCTAACGTTGTCTTCAGGTTGAACACTCTTAAAACCTGACTTACTTGGACGTCCATCACTTAAAGCTTATTTCTAACAACTTGAGTGCACAGTTCAAAGACGCCTGGCCGGTGTTACCCTTCATTCCTCTGGTTCTATACGACGCCCCGTCATGTGATCTTCCGCTTTAGAAACTGTGTCAGATGTCTGGGTCATGCATACGCTTTCTCCATCAGTGTCTGACAGCAGGGCAACACGGTCAAAGCTGCTTTGCTTCCACTCCTACGCTCTCAGATGGCCGCTGCACACTAAACCATCAGAAATGGATTTATGCAGCCAGCAAGGCAGCCGGTCAGTCAGGCCAATCACTCGCCCGTCCACGAGTTCTCTAAAACTAGTTTAATGACTTTTTTAAGCAAAACATCTTCAGCTAAAGTTGTTTTTTTACACTTTTTCAGGAAGTTCTTCTGTTTTAGCAATCCGTCTGAGCCCTGAGCGAAGTATACTAGGTCACTGCCTCTTCAATCTGTTCAGGGTCCCAAATCCCTCGACTGCACAATAAGACCTAAACTGTGGATGATTTTACTGTAAAATATTAGTAGAAATGCGATTACAGTTTCCAGCACAGGGGCAAAAGACGGAGCTGCACAAATCAGAAAGCAATAAGAGCTTAAAAATCGAGTTTCTTATAAAGACTTTCTGTTGATGGAACACATGACAATGGACGGATTTGGAGCTCCTCTTCACAATTGAACTATACTCAAGAGCATCAAATCTGCTTAGAGTGCAGATGACGTTTGTGGTCGCGATGATCTTCAGCGTGCCACAACCTCTGCATTCATGATTCAATCTCATCTTAATCTCAGTGCTGCTATGTCAAATATACATTAGCAGTAAAACTGTAGAAAAGAAGCAGAGACAGAAGATTCATCTCATCTTCGGAGGTTAACAGGAGCCACATCGGCACGCACACAATGTCCACGAGGCTGAAAGCAGGATAATCACCAGAGTGAACGGAAGGCAGGCGAAGCAGGAATCATCACAAACTGTCGGAGGAGAATTGTTGCACGACACTGACACATTAGTCGACTGCTTTTTTTTTTTAGATGGAAACGCTGTCGTGGACTTAACACCAGCTAAATCCTCCCCTTCACTGCTGCTGATCACACTGATGGCCGACAACATCTGTCCACTCGCTGCTCGCCCTCGAGCGGGGAACAGGGACAAACGGGGACGGGTCAGGGACACCGGGAGGGGCCGAGGGACGGCAGAGACAGGACAGGACAGAGAGGCGAGACACACTAATGCTATTTGTCATTTGCTGGACAGTCGGAAAGGACTACTTTGTCGGAACAAAAGTGCAAAGGACTGACCCTGCAAAACAGATTTCCTCGTAGGAATTGGGGCGAGACTTTTCTCAGATTCTGTTTTCTGATGTTACGTCAGTTTGGCCGCAGGTCTCGAGTAAAGTTCCATTTGAAATATTTAAGTATTTTGAGCTCCGTCAAAGCCCTCTGTGAGAAATGTTTAGAGTGCACTGCAGCCCTCTAGACCAAATACCATCTGACAGGAACAGGGTGTGAAGTTGCTCACAAAATTGTGATTTGAAGCTGCTTTTTTAGATAAAAGTGAGAAGACTTTCAGTTTAGTGGATCAGGGCATGTGATGGGAAGAGACACTGATGTCCCAAAGGGGGGGCTTCAGTTATTTGACTTGTTGCTGTCTAGCAAGCTGAAACTTTCCATTCCACATTTTCTCATAAAATAGAACCTGAACTGCCTGCATCAAAGAGCAGATGAGGGCACCAGCCTCAGGTTGGTTCCTCAGGTCAACGTGATGCCCGAAATCTGTAACGCAAAAAGTAGTGAATGGAGTGGAGAAATTAGTGTTGGTTGGACCCTAAACGCCTCGTCAGTTAAGTTCCTCTGATGGCCACCAGATGCTCAGATGTGACTGAGGTTACGATTTGCTTCAATAAAAAGCAACAGAATCTCAAAAGACAGGTGTAGGTGGAACATTAGCTTGACTGACAGGTGTTTCAGCCTATCACGTTCAATCACGGTGGCTCTTGTAACAGCGTGGAACTCCAGCTTCTCTTTAGAAACCTGTGCTTGACGGCAGACGTGCTCCAGTTCGTACGCTCGTCATCGTGTTTCTTCGCCGTCATTCTGGCCTAAATCCCTGTCAGAGTGTCGCTCTGTAAACGGCACATGTGCTCGGGCGATATTTAAAGCTTATCCCTGTCGCTTGAAGAATCGTGTTGTTTTTTTGGTGCCACTTTGGTCGTGGACAGCTGGCCAAGAGGAACAAATGAGGGCATGAACGAGGCAGCAGAGGAAGCAAGTGAAGAGAGAGCAATGAGTGCAGATGGGAGGACAAAGCCTGAGACGCTGAGGAGCTCAGTCAGCTCATACTCTGCTTCAGTCACAGTCCATCCTGACAACGAGTCACACTGTAACTACGCATCTGCTGGATTAGAGTAAGAGGTTTTCAGACTTCCTGGTTTCAGGGTGGAGTTATACTTTCTAAACACTTGCATGGCATCATTCTCTGGAGAGACATAAACTGACAACCTAAAGACTGCACAGGTCTGTCCACAGATGTGCAGCCTGGTCGACTGATGGTCTCAATATCAGGTTCAGTACGTAAGAACGATGATCTCAGCAGAGCTTTACCAAATTACCAGAGCTGAAAGTGCTAAATTTATCCTGAGGGTGGTGCCGGCGGGGAGGTCATGTGGTCACTGAAATCTAAAGGGTTCATCCTCATCCTAACTTGTTTTTTTTGCGTGATAAACGACTTAAACATTGTCTTCTCTGATATAAGAATGTGCCGCTCATAACACTGTAAATCTAACATGCGTGTAATACGTCAAAGTGCATCATCTCTGAGTTCTGGACAAAAGATATTTGAGGCTTCAGCTGGAGATTTTCCAACATTTCACAGATGAAAAGACGCGTCCTTTGATCAAATGAAGAGAAACCAGTACAAAAGAAGGCGTCTGATTAGTGCCTGAGGAAATGCATTTAAACTGATGATGTGCATTTCTTGAAGCTACAACAGTCCAGACTTCATGCACTTCATTACAATAAAGTTGTAGATGTGGCGCTACTGTAAAACTCTAAAGCAGCTCTTAAAAAATGATAAATATGACACATGAAATATTTTAAATAATAAAGTATTTACACAAATACGCATACACACATCAACGAGAAATAATGATGGAGTATATCACTATATGCACTTTAAACATTAAAACACACACACTGTACGTGGTATTTGGTTAAAATAACAGAAAAATAAAGCAAAACATTCAGCTGAAGGTGAATGAGGCCGCACAGTATTTAAAGCTGGATAGAAAACATTCACATGAAGTCCAACCAAACCAGCTTCCACTGGACGTGACGTGGCCTCGCTCTCTGACTCTGAGGAGATAAAAACAGTATTTAAGTTCAACATGTGGCCTAAGTTCAGCTGCTTGTCATCTGTCGCTGTGTGTTTGTGCATCTGCATGTTTTGTGAGTTGGCAGGCCGCTCTTCTGTTATCCCCCATCGTTATCACTAACTGTAGATTCAACGAAATAATGTTCCTTAAAGGGACCCGGTAGAGTTTTTGACCTCATGGAGTCTGTGTGCTGTTCGGGAGACATGCGAGGACGAGGTGATGACACATTCCTGCTCAAACGTTTGGTGTGTGGAAGCCATAAATGACAAAGATGCTGAACAGGTGGAACAACAAACTGCTGGAAAAACCTCACTTCATGTCCTTGAACAGCTGTTGACAGTCGTGCACTGAGACATATCGCTGGGTCCTTTAAAGTGTTGATGCGGCTTCATATCTAAAAGCTTTGAAGGCGTGTGTGTGTTTGTGTTCTCTTTTGCATGTTTTGTGGGGAAACTTAAACTTAGGAACAAGAGGCAGAAATGACAAATTCACCATCCGATCACAGAATCCTTCACAAACCGACTGAATCCTTCATCCTGCACCAGCCAATCAAATCCTCCAACCTAGTGTCACATGACGCCCTCCCTGCTCGTCAAATTCGGATGATGACATCAGTTCTCTCATCACTCAGTTAAGGCCGTTCCACCATTATGATGTCACAGCCTGCATCAGCCAATCAAACCTTCATCAATCTACCACACAGCGGCACCGTCACATGATGGCGTCAAACCAGTCCAACTCATCTTTCTGCTTCCGTCCTTCGCTGACAGGCGGACTGCGCTCTCCATCGGACGCTTCGGCGTTTCTTCGCCGCGGTGTCACAGAATGATGTCATAGAGTCTGCCGACGCGGCCCAGCCACTCACGCAGTGCCTGGCGGACGCGGGCGTCGGTCACGTGACAGGACAGCTGGCTGAGGCAGGGGTAGAGCGCCGGCTGGAGCGCCAGGAACGAGGGATCCGACAGGAGGAGGACCTGATTGAGCAGGGTCAAGACCATGTTGGTCCAAGCCTGCAAGCAGAGAAACCGAGTCAATGTGAAACTCCATGCTGAGCACACAGTCATGTGATCAATCCTCAGCTCTTTTTCTGTCTTTCTGCCATCATTAAACAGAGGCCGACAGCTAATCTAAAACTTAAACTGCACTCCTCCTGTTTCCTAAACACGCCCCTTCAAGAAGTGCTGTGACTGACACCACCATTTAGTATCATATTAATATTTGCAAATGTCTAAAACATCTTAAACAACTGACAATAAATGTTCTTTAACCCGCTAACCTTTCGAATGAGACAAAAGCATGTGTGGCGTGCGTCGGCCCCTCGCTCTGTACCTGTATCTGAGCCTCAGAGTCCCTCAGAGAGATGCTGTGCGAGCTGATGGTGGATCCTGAACGTGGTCTCTTCTCCTGTCTCAGGACTTCAGGTCCCGCGCTGACCGAGTGCCTCAATGGCGGAGCCTGCTGGTCCACCAGATGCTGGGGCCTCTGCGGGGGTCTCTGCGGCTCCACGGGGGCCCTCCTCTCCCCGACGCCGCCCCCTGCGGCCCCCGCCCGGCCCTGCTCCTTCATGAACAGGTTGACGTGGCTCTGCTGTGGCTGCTGCTGCTGCTGTTTCCTGCGTTTGTACTCCATCATCAGCTTGCTGATGGTTTTGTCTGTGGCGATGGTGTACAGTTTGTTCCCGGCGCTTTCCCACCATTCCTTCCTCCTTCCCGGTCCGGTGCTGCCAGGAGTCCCGACCGAGCTTCCCGTGATGCTGGAGTCTCTCCTCTCGCCGGTCCGGAAGTGGTGGGGCAGACTGCCTGTGCTGCTGCGAAGAGACAGGAGACGGTGAACGGTTGCTGTGAGCGGACAGCTGGACAGACAGCATGCAGCACTGAACGAAAGTCAACAGACAAACCCTACGACTGATTTTACACCCGCAGCCCTGAAAACAAGCCCATCGACTTCACAGCCAGGGTTGTGAACATGAGGTTGTGTTCAGACTGACGTTAGCACGTTAGCTGTGTGAGCCATAGCAGCGTGCACCCCGCTCATTTTCTACAAGATTCAACTGAACTTTGACCCTGAACGCATCAACTTCTGCAACACAATTTTGGTGCTGATGGGAAGCAGGAATTCTCAGACCTGAATCCTGGGCTGGGTGTGGGCGTGTCTCCCGGCGATGCTGCGCTCACGTCCGCTGTCTGACACCTGTACCCGCCTTCCTCTGACGGTGTCCCCCTCGCCGAAAGCCCGCTCGCTGACGTCGGGGTGGACGTCTCAGACTGGAAGACAGGCAGGAAGATGACGTGATCTCCTCCTCCCGCTCCTCCTCTCACCAGCGCCACCTCCTCCAGCGTGCTCTCCAGGTCCCGGTGCATTTGGATGTAGCTGCTGCACAGGTCCATGCAGAGCTTGTAGAGGCGTTTGACCAGCCAGGCCCAGTCTGCGCTGCCCAGCGGCTGCACGCTGAGAGACGGGATGGGGGCTCGCCAGTGATGCCGTTTATCGCGGCCGCGAGGGGGGCTGACCTGAAGCGCGGGGTGAAGTGGATGATTTGATTTTTGACATAACAACGAGTAACTGATCTTCTTGTTACATTAGGAGGGTGAAAAGTTCAGGAAAACCTCGATAAAGAGGAATGAAAAGAGAGCAGCGGGACGACTAATCCAGCCAAATGTTTGACCTCTGCAGGCACCTGAACTGCTTTCTTTGTCTGCAGTATTTAGCTTCTGTGGCTATCACTGCTCATCCTCTGCACACAGTCCTGATCCTAATTCTTATTTCTAATGAAAACAGATGAGATTCTGTGCAGCTGATCCTGTCTTCTTACTCATTACAGAAGCTGTGTGCGTTTGCATCACCTGTGCGGTTTCTTCAAAGATGTCTTCGTCCTCTGAGGAAGCAGAACCAGGGTGAGAGGAGTCCGAGCTGCCCTCCTCTTCCTCATACAGGATCCTCTTCACCTAAATATAGAAACAGTTTTGAATATCTTATCCGTTTCATCTTCAGCGGCGGCTAACGTGTTTCTACGAGGTGATCATGGTGTCTCTAGGTGGCTGCGAAGATGTTAATATGTGATTTCTGCGTCCTTAGCAGGTGGATGCCGACTGGTTACTGAGGTGTGCAGATTATGAGATAAAAAATAAATGAATTAGTAAATTTTAATGTACTATTTTTCTGATGCATTTGTTCCAAACATAAAAATACCTGCACCAAACTTCTTCGATTACACCTACCAAAAACACAAAAGCAGAGCAGAAAATACAAAATAAATCTGAAACATCTGGCAAATGAAAAACAACAAAACTAAGTCAGCAAAAATAAATTAACTTGAAGCTGCATAAATCATTTTTCAAGCCGAACGTCACGTGCACGTTTGACGTATCACAAACTATACAGTTGGCTAATGTGTTAGCAACATTAGCACTAATCTGGACAGGGAGAGCGAGGTGTATAACACGCATGGCCACGAGGGATGTACAGTAACCATTCAGGTACCAAGGAGCTCCCTCCACCAAGCAGAACAGCTTCTGACTCTTCAGCTGCTAGCTGCTATTCCACTTTTTCCACCATCTAGTCTCCATCTCATGTGCCTGTTTGGTGCTGAGCAGGCAGCACACAGTGGGTTCATCAGAGCTTCTTTAATGAAAGCAGAGAGCGCTGAGACAGAAAAGCTGAATACAAGCTGAAAGACACTAAAAAGGCAACCTCAGCGTCGGGTGATGATGAGTGCAGCTTTAAAGTAAACACACAAAATAACATTGACTGAACCGACTGAAGAGCTCTGACAGCTGGTTTCTACCTGCTGTGCCGTCATGCTGTCGGCTTGGCTCAGCGTGGCGCACAGCAGGGCCTGGAAGTACAGGTTGAAGCTCATGGCAGACTGGCGGTAAAGGTTAGCTGCTCCACAAACACCCGACACCTTCATCAGCAGGTACTTCAGACCCGGCCGGGTGTCAAAGTCCCGCGCCGTCCTGCAGAGGATTAGTCGTCATTAGTCAGCTGAGTGTGGAGCTGATCAACATTATTATTATTATTATTTTTATTACTCGACTCTTAGTTTGACACCAGCAGGATTACAGACCCATAAAACACTGTCATCTGCATATATGACTTTCTGGTTGCAGTAACCTGTAAGAGTCCAGCAGCAGATCCAGGATTATGGCTAAATTAGTCATTGAGATGTAGCGCAGGAAGCCCGCTGTGGTTCTGCTGGGGTCAGAGGTCACAGGTGTGACCTTTTCATGACCTTCCGGCTGCTTGACGAACTCCTCCAGCAGGATGTCGTAGAGGTTTTGGAGCAGGACCTGGTGGGACAGCAGGCTCACCACGATGGTCCGGAATGGGATCCTGCAGGATTCAGAAAACGGGGGTCAAATGTGCGAGCGGCGTGAAGCTGTGAAGGAACATCCAGCCAGTTCCTTCAGTGCAACCACTGAAAACTGAAATTCAGACAGTTTAGGCAACATGAACCTGCACACTGCCGGACCCGGTTTTCAGGGTTTATCACATCTCAAAGCACCGAAACACAACAGATTTGTCGTCCCACACGTTCTCTCCACTCCGTGCAGCTCTACTAGTGAGTTTGAGCTCAAACAGAGCCATAATGTATGTGGGCATGTTTCACAGTTTAATCAGACAAACACAGCGAATGTCACAGAAAACAGTCTTACCCAATTTTCCTTTAACCACGGCAGCAGAGAGACAAGCAAAGAGAGTCAGTGAGTTAGTTATCTGTCCGTTTCCCATCCCAAAACAAAAGACTGCATGTCCTCTTTGCTTCTATGAAAGCTGGTTTTATTTTTAATTTCACTCTTCTGTTGCGTATTTATATGGACGACACACACTAATAAGAAAAGTGCCAGCTTGGTCACTTTCCACTGCAGTCCTTTGGCGGGACGCCTGGTCCCTTCTGCACATTTAGACAAAATACATATATGTAACACAAGGAGGAAAATAATATACTTCTGCACTCCATCCAGTATTTCCATTTTAAGAAAAGTCTTCAAAACAGCTGCGAACAGAAGAGTTAAAACACCATGAAGCACGAAGACGAGACGCAGTGTGCTTCTGCACAGAAAGCAACAGAGTTTAATGTGTTTTAATCTGCTGAAATCTTTAGTCTGAATTAAAATCTGAAGACATTCCCTCAAGACGTCACTGAGATATTACATTGGTGAGAAAGGGACAAGCAGCTCGGAGACATAAAAAATAGTAGTAATGATAATAAAAATGTAGTTTCAGTTTGGATGTGACGTTAGAAAATGAAATCGTGTTGTTGAATTATCATCACATGTGGTGCAAAACGGCTCCTGTGTGTGCATGTGTGTGTCTGTGTGTGTGTGTGTGTGTGTGTGTGTGTGTTGTCCACCTCTTCTGAGTGTGTCCGTTGGACTGCTGGTCCGACGGCAGCTCGATGATGAGGACGCAGGACTGAGCGTGCTCAAAGCCCTCCTTGTTGTTGGGCGTCTTTGGAGAGCACTGGGTGTCCAACATGAAGACCTGGGACACAAAGAGGACGCGTCACCAGGCTGTACTGGGCCAGCAACAGTAGTACAAGTACTGCTGCTCAGGTTTTGTTCTCTTTGACCTGTGATTCACCTGCATGGCCTCTGAAAACACAGACTGCTGTTTGCCTTTGTGACAGTGAAGCCGCTCAGTGAACATAAGACACAAAAAGTGGACGTGCAGCACATAAAGCTCAGCTGTCACGGCGTCATTCCGCCTCTCTGACCTGCTGAGCCATCGCTTTGATCCTCCAGTACTCGGCCTCGGCTGAAGGCGAGTGGGACGGAGCCGCCACCTTCACCTCACAGGCGTCTCCGGAGAAACTGTCCGATCCGCTGTGGAAACAGGCCAGAAGGTTCTGCGGCAGGAGAGGGAGACGTCAGCGTGATCGGTACGAGATCAGTCAGTAAACGCTTCACAGACAAAACCTTCATCAGGGTTCGATGCATCTTTCTGTTTGTACATTTATTCAGCAGAGTTAGTGCCTGACTGATCACTGGGACAGGTGGACCATTCCACAGGTAAACATGGTAACAGGTGCGAGGATCATGATCGTGTATGAAGGTTCATCCTGGAAAGGATCAGTCGATCACAGAGGATGGAGCGAGTTCACCACTTTGTGAACACATGAGAGGATGAAGGAGATGAACACATGGACTGACAGAAAACTGCTGTCAGTGAACGCAGCTTGGTTGGAAATGACTGATTCTGGTTTTATTTACATTTTCCAGACTTTTCTGGTGTCATGTAGTCTCTGCTCGGCCTCAGTCACCTCACTACGTGCACACGGCCAGCGGATGAAGAAACGCAGCTGTCCATCCTGATGAAGCGTTAAACAGTTTAATACTGCATGTACGATGTTCACTGGATGTGACCTGAATGCGCTGCTTATAAAAAATTCAGCTTTTCCATAAACCCGGTCATAGGTCATGTGTTTATGTGCTGAAAGCATAAGCTTCATGTTAAGGATTGACGTCCACGTCCTGTCAGCTTTATGTCAAAGGCTGTCCTCAAAGCCGACAGCACATCACGTCACCTGACGCTTCCTGCTGCTCCGGCGGTTTCAGCTCCACTCGGAGAGCAAATTTAAGCGTGTTAGTCCATTATTTATGTCAGCCTGTGCAATATAACACATTTCTTATTGTTATGTTTTCTACCGTGCAATAGTACACGGATGCTGTACTTTATCATTCTTCATTCTTCACAAGGCAGTATTTCTTTTTTTTATTATTTCTTTTTGATTTCATGTATCTAAAGTAAATTTCCCCTGTGTGGGATCAGTAAAGTCTTATCTCTTCTCATCTTATGCACATGTTGTTATTAATGCTGAAGTCTACATTCTCTGAGAATAACTGTGATATGATGACACGAAGAGATGAAACGGACTAAATTAAGGTGGAAAAATCAAGTTATCCAGCTGCTGAGGAGGAAAATACACTTTCCACAAAAAGCAGAGGACTGATGAGCAGAAGGATCAGTCAAAAGATCAGTCAGGAGCCTCTGAATGGTTTAAGAATGATAACATGTTCAAAACCGTTTCATTTCATCTCTTTAGCAGTGAATCATCCATAAATGTAAATAAACATCTGACTCTCGTTCATATTACACTCTGTTATATAACATCCTGAAGTCCAGACAGTGAAATAAATCAAGAACATCTGCAAAAAGCAGAAAGAAAAGCAGCTGAACTTTGGCCGTCAGACCTGTAATTCATCTGCACATATGTCTGCTCACGGCTGCTGCAGCGTCTGACAGGAGCTCTTACATAAACGGCCAGAAGACCTAAATACATATGATGAGCCACATGAAACAATAACTTCAGGCCAAACACGCAGCACAGCCTCAAACGCTGTTACATAAAGAAGAGGACTGCGTGTCTGTCGGCGAAGACGCGGCGAATTCAACCGAGACACGAGTTTAAAGGAAGGAAAACTCCTCCTCAGTTCAGTCAAAGGCTTCTGCTGCTCTTCATCTGAGAGGAGGACGACGAAAACAACACATTTCATCTGTTCTCCTCTTTCTTTTCTTTTCTTTTCTTTTCTTTTCTTTTCTTTTTTCTTTTCTCTTTGCTGAGAACTTGAAGATCGTCGCTCAGACGTTCATTTGGTCGACAGCTACAGCCCTAAAATCATATTTTCTACAAACAAGCAAAGAAAATCTGTCAATGACGGCAAGATCATCATCATCATCATCATCATCATCACCATCATCATCATCATCATCATCTCTCTCTCAAACACACACGCACACACACAGATGTGTGTCTTTAAGCTGCTTTGCGGCTTAGCTGCCGTCAGTCAGGCAACTGCAGGAGCACATCCACCAATAAAATGCCTGCCGATGTCACCTCTGCTGAACACACACACACACACATGCACACACACACACACACACACACACACACACACACACACACACACAGAGTTGTAGCCGTGGAGCTGAAGTGGAACATTAGGGGACGGTTTCCCGCTGAGACTGCACTCTAAATCTGTGATCTCCCACAGCACTAAAACGCCACGCCGGCACAGCAGGAACCATCATCAGCAAATGAACACACAGTCTCATTTCTCATGAAGCTGAGCATGCTGGGAAATGGTCTCGTAGGTGTGTGCAGAATAACAAATAAACCAATCGATCATGAAGCGGAGGCTACATTTCCTCTGGACACTCTGCGATGAGGGAAAACTTTCTTTCTGACTTCTTCACACTTTAAGAGTGTTTTTAAATTTAAACCCTGTTTTACACTTTGCACTTTGTCCAGCTTAAGGATTTTTTTTTAGCATATTTTAGAGGGATCGTGATCTTTTGTTATGACTTTGTCAGATTTTAGATGATACACAGATTCAAAGACTCTGACTTGTTCAGACTCTTTAGAACTCTGGAGTGAACTCGAGGCATCAGACGAAGACTCGGGTTGAACTCAGAAGGTGAGGAAGCTCTAAAGCGGCGCTGCTTCGTTCTCTCAGTTTCACGCAGAGATGGAGGAGAGCGAGCGAGTGAGGAGACGCACAGCTGCAGGACTCTGCCGGTGTGTGTGTGCGTGTGTGTGTGTGTGTGTGTCAGAGGTTAACTGGGGTTATCAAGCTTAACGTGGAGTGTCAGCATGTTGACAGTATTAACAGCAAAGGCTTTCAGATTACTTCTGTCCCGACCAGCAGCTTCAGATTGGGGATGGATTATGTGGTTTACGACAGTGGACGGCCTGCCGACTGAGTCTATATGTGGATATTTGTTCATTTTTGTATCTCCTCCATGTTCTTATGTGTGTATCTCTATATGTCCGCATGCCATTGTGTGTGTGTGTGTGTGTGTGTGTGTGTACCTTGACGGGCTCTAACGTCGCAGAGAAAGCGTCCTGCAGAGCACAGCAGGCCAACCTCCACATCTCCTCGGTGAACACTGGACCCACTGTGACCAAAACGTACCTGCAGAGACAGAGAAGAGCACAGTCGGGTAAAACCAAGGAGCTGGTTGTGGACTTCCATCGGCGCCCGTACTCTCCCCCATCACCAGTGAACATCCAGGGAAGGGACATTGATCTTATAAGTACCTGGGTGTTCATCTGAACAACAAACTGGACTGGACTCATAACACCACTGCACAAAGGACAGAGCAGACTCTCTCTGCTCAGGAGGCTGAGGTCTTTTGGGGTGCGTGGGGCACTCCTGATGACTTTCTATGAGTCTGTCGTGGCCTCTGCCATTTTCTGACAGCTGACAGGAAGAGGCTGGACAAACTCATTAGGAAGGCCAGCTCTGTCCTGGGATGCCCTCTGGAACTGGTGGAGGTGGAGGGGGAGAGGAGGATGACAGCCAAGCTGTCCTCCATGACAGTCAATGACTCCCACCCCCTCCAACACACACTGAGGAGCTCCATCAGTGACAGGATGCTACATCCAAAGTGTGTGAAGGAGCGGTATCGCAGGTCATTCCTTCCTGCAGCTGTCAGACTGCACAACAAAAACTGCTCCAAGTAATCTGTGAATAATCTGTGCAATAATCTGTGCAATAATCTGTGCAATAATCTGTGCAATAATCTGTGCAATAATCTGTGCAACAATCTGTAAATACTATTTACAACTTCTTAGGATGACATTATTTTTTTATCCCACTCTTTGTATATATACTTGTTGTTTTGAATTTGCATTGCACTTCTTCAATACTCTATCCACTTTATTGGTGCTGCTGTAAACTGGAATTTCCCCTCACGGGACTAATAAAGGAATATTAATTGATTGATTGATTGATTGATAGAATCCAGCGGACGTCACTCAAACAGGAGGAAGTAAAGCATTTGACAGCGTTTGTGTGTGACTGAGACAAAATAAACGGCAGCGTGTGTGTGTTCATGGTGATGAAGGAACATGTGAGGCAGCGCAGCAGTGAGGCTCACCTGAAGAATATTATGAGCCTCGTTCTTTCACACATGATTAATTCTTTATCGTATTTGCCCCAAAGTCTTTGTTTTCTCTTACTGCACCAACTTAAACTTGGAGTGAACCATGTGGATGTGTTACATAATCACAATTATTTTTTCATCAACCAGATCGTTTATGAGAAAAGCCAACATCTGTCAATCAACGCAAGTGATTCCAACCAATCTTTGGCTGATTGTAAACAGTGCAGACGCCAGCGTGCAGACAATAGCTGAGATTCAATTTTGTCATTTACCCAATTTACCAGATTAACGTTAACGAGCCACAGTCTGCTCGAGCAGCTGCCTCAGACACTTCATAAATTAGGCCGTCGTTAAAATCTCGGCTCTTGCGATTTAAAACACGCGATGCTAATTTGTGGTTTTGATATAGAAAATGAACCCTTACTGAACCCAAGAAGAAGAGAGAGAGATTTCATGTGTTAGGTGTCGTCACCTGATGCAGGAGCAGCCCACTCTGGAGATGGTCTCTGCAGGCTCAGACACGCAGGCCACCAGCAGCTTGAACAGATCCTTCAGCATCAGGTTGATCAGAGACTCGTAGCCGATGTCTGCAGCGAAAACACACAAACACACCACGACAACACGACGTGGCGTTAGCACGTGGGACGGGTGTGGAGCGGCCACAATGTAATTAGAGTGAAGAGGACAGTGGAGCGACACGTCATCGGTCACGCTCCACTTCTCTGCACGAGCACACGTTCCACAACGCGAACGAGGACTCATCAGATCTGCGATGAACCGAGTTTAAACGATTAAGACTGAATCTGTACGACGTGTCCATGTCCGTCTGTTCTTCTTCAAATCTCGCCCTTCTCCTCTTCTCTTCCTTTCATTCCTGTCTGGGGTTCATGTAAATTATCTACTTGAATGTACGGTGGAAATGATCATTTACCTCATTCGTTTCACGGCCCTGAAATGAGCACAGACGACAGCGTGGAGTGAAAAATCAGAGCCAGCAGCAGGAACGCGAGGCTTCAACTGATACCACAAAACATTTGAGCATTAGGGAACTTTTGACCTATTAAAAGGAAGCTTAGCGCTCTAAAACATGGAGACACGTTCTCCATTTGGTGCCGGTCAACAGGCCGTCAGCCGGCTGTTTGTCATCAATCACATGTTGTTTGTAACGTAGAGCGAAGTCTTTTTTTAAGGACACTGTGCTCTCAACACGTCCAGCCATCGAGAGACACGTTTTTTACCTGATCCTCCATCAAGAGGAGAAAACTAAACGCTCAAATCTTCACGACACACGCACGCACGCACGCACGCACGCACGCACGCACGCACGCACGCACGCACGCACGCACGCACACGCCTACCTGAGTGTATGAAGCTGTTGACGTGCTCCACCACCAGCTCGCAGCACAGGCCGATGGCGTGCTTGAAGTTTGCAGCCGCCACATCCCAGTAGGAGTGGTCGCCATGGCTACGCTGCAGCCACAGTGACATCACAGGAAGCAGCAGCTGGATGACGGAGAAGATGGCGAAGCCGGGACCTGGAGCGAGGAGACGCGGCGTGACAGTGAGTGTAAGTGCTGTGTTTTGGTTACCTTTTTTTATGTTTATGTCTCAGAGCACACGTGTGTGTGTGTGTGTGTGTGTGTGCGTGAGACCTGGTATGGTGGTGACCTCTCTGAGCAGAGTGAAGAGCAGCTCCAGGGTTGGAGGCTGGTGCTGGCGAGGACAGTTGGACACTGCTGCTGTGAGCTGCTCCAGTAACAAAATCCACACCTGGATCAGACCTGCAGGACGGACAGAGGGACGGTCACGCACAGAGCGTCAGAGGATCAGAGGAGACACGAGACAGACACCTCACCTGTGTCGTCGTCAAACTCCTGCAGGATGCAGTCCATCCCGTCCTCGGTGCTGATTGAGCGCTCCTGTGACCTCATCGGCAGGCTGGCGAGCCGCGCCCCCAAGAACACCGGCTTGGACGGCATCTTGTAGATCTTCGCCAGCAGCTGTCAATCAAACACAAAACGGCTTAATCATTCAGTCTTCTTGTCATTTACGGGAGAGGAGAAGGTGGACTTGGCGTTGCCATAACGAGCTGATCACCTTCATAAGAAGTGATTTCAGTGTAACGCGCAGCGGGAGCAGGAGGGTCCTACCTGAGAACACTTGCGGAGGTAGTCGAGAGCCGGCAGGCAGAGGTCGGTGGAGCTGTGACCCGACACGTGGACACAGTCTCCGATCTCCTTATAGTCCACCTCTCCTGCACACAGACAATCACACACATCCCATGTGCTGCAGAAAGTCTGTGACGTTTGAACATGATGGAAAACGTTCCCCGATATTTCACCGCTGATCTATGAAATGTTAAAGACGAACCTAAGCCTTTGACGAACTTCATGAGGCACATGATGTAGTCTGTGGCAGCATTGGCAAAAACCTGGATGTTGTCAGTGTTGATGAAAGCCTCGAAGACATCGAACACCGGAGCCTGGGACTTCCCTGGAGGAGAGGATGTGAGGGATGGACAGAAGGGACGGGGAAGAAGGAGGTAAGGGAGGACAGAAAGGAGCATGGAGAGTTGAAAAGGAAAAGTTTCGGTTGTTTCTTGCTTTAAGGAAAACAGACATAAACCTGGCAGACGTACCCATGGAGTACTCTCCCAGCAGGTAGTCTTTAGTGTCGGTCTTGCTGCTGTGGACGGTCCTCAGAGCGCTGAACAGAGGCCTCCACCCGGACAGGATCTGAGGGGAACACATCTCCACCAGCTCGCCTATCGACGTGATCACCTGCAGGGAGGCAAACAGGAAGCACCGTCTACACCGTGCGACGCTTCATGGAAGTTCATGAAGAGCCAATCGGTGATTTATTGACTGCTGCGTGTAAAATGTGGAACTGGACTTCACCTGGTCCTGGACGTCCTCGTCACAGAGCTCCAGCTGCATGATGTGCTCGAAGGGCCTGAACAGCGCCTCATTAAAGTGGAAGTGCGGAAGCTCCGCCCAGCTCGTCAGCACCTCCGTCAGGACATCGTGGATGAAGGAAACGGCCTTCTGGGATACGTGGCGCTCTTTGTGACAAGCCGCCTGGAAGAAGGAGAAACTTTAAGTCGTAATTTTCATTCCTGTCTTCAGTTTCTTCTTTCCAAGTGACCTGACATCACAACAGCATGACGGTCTTCATTTACCAGAGCTGCTGCTGCTTGAGTGAAACACTACCGACAGTGCGAGACCATTGTGAGAGTCAGGGTCCGTACCTCCACCAGGTGTGGGGCCACCACGCTCCAGGCCCTCATCATGTGCAGCAGAGGTCGGTTCTTGTTCCTGACGATCCGCAGCATGGCCTCGCCCAGACGGAAGAGGTGGAGGGCGCTGCGGCGGTCCAGCGTCGACTTGGCCTCGCCTGCAGACGCACAGAGAGCGCAAAAAGGCTCGATTAGACTCTTCTTCACTTCATCTCATTAAAGATTCTGTGTTTCTGAATCTGTCATCAGCGGCTCAAAAGAACAGAAACGGCTAAAGGAAGCGTCGACCTTCTTCACTTCACAAAGTGAAGATGACGATTGTGGTTCAATGAACTTTAATCTTACAATTACAGTCCCTTTAACTGAAGTGTGAGTCGAGACGAACTCATCACATTTATCACCTTGATCCTAATTTCAGCTGACATTAGCTCATGAGCTCGTCATGGTGTGAGCTCCACAGTCACCTTAAACTGATTATTCTACAAACATGGAAGATTTTTAACCACTGCATGTGCATGTCCTGGTGCTGAACGCTGTTCTCTCATTGTCTGAGGTCACTTGTGTGTGTGTGTGTGTGTGTGTGTGTGTGTGTGTGTGTACCCGGCATCGCCAGCGAATAGTCTCCCGTCTCAGTAACAGAGTCAAACAGCTGAGACTGAGACGCCTTCCTGAGCTGCTGCAAGAAGCCGACCAGACCGACCAGGTTCAGTTTGGTAGCCGCCTCTTCAAACAACCTGGAACACACACACACACACACACACACACACACACACACACACACACACACACACACATCACATGACCATCTACAGCACAGATGTTCACATAAAAAGACCCCAAATCATCAAAAGATCGCAGACTTTAAACAGCTGCTGCAGCACAAGAAGCCTGATGTTACGTGTGGTGAAAACACTTCCTGCTGAAGGAAAGGCTGAAAACACCACGAACACAGTGAAGGCAGCAGAGCTTTTTTTTGGGACGAGGAGTGTTTACTATGTTTTGGCACCTCTTTCTGTGTTCAGTCCATCTGCTCCAAAAGATCAGAGCCAATGTCTTTTTATTCCCTCCTAAAAGCAGCCTAGATAACTGCTTATATAAGAGATGATCCTTGGAATCACACTCCATGTTTACTGAAGCGGCGTGTGTGTGTGTGTGTGTGTGTGTGTGTGTGTGTGTGTGTGTGTGTGTGTGCACCAGGGAATAAACTTTAATATATGCAGAACTGTTGGCACACACACTGATACACACACATTTCCATACTTGTGAGCACACTAACCTGAGCCTAAACCTGACTCTGAATTGAATCCTAAAGCCCAGCCTAAACCCTGCAACACTCATTCACCTCCAAAAAACTAAGAGCTCTTACTTTCAGGCTCTGAAAACCAAATTAGTCTTTAGAAAAATAAAACAAAAGCACACAAACACACACTCAGGCAGCGCTGTGCTGCTGCTGCCACCTTGTGGTCACTGTAGCTCGCAGCACCTCCTGCCGGGCGCCACATGTCACTGAAAAGGGGTTTTGGTAGATAAATTCATTAAGAGCCACCGTCATGCTGGCTGCTAGTTTAACGAGGAGACAACGAAGAGCTTCGCTGGGCTGAACTGAGGGAGCAGCTGTCGTTTCTCACGTTTTTAAAGGACTCTGACCACCGACTCTGACCTTCGTTTAAGTTGTTTTACAATTACAATGAGTCACTTTGGCAGACTTGCTGCTATGACGCTATCTCGAAAGAAAATGATATTTTTGGCTAAAATAAATGATGAACCATGTCTGATTATAGAGATTAATCTATAATGTTACTGTGATCTATTCAGTGTGATACCTGTCGGCCTGTGTCGACAGCGTGCACACGGCCTTGGCGGCGCTGGTCCCGGTCATCAGGCTGCCGCTCTTCAGGTCCAGACCTCGGCCCCCCCTGGCGCTCTCCCTCAGCAGCTCCTGGATGGACAGAGGCTGGATGACCGGCTGGCTCAGGCCCAGCTCCGAGGCCTCCGGGCTGGGCTCGCAGCTCAGCTCCAGGCCCAGGTCCACGGCCGCCGCCTGCTGGTTCTGCTGGGTGATGGTGGTCAGGGAGGCCGGCTGCGAGGAGCCGTCGCTGAAGTGGGTGTGCTCCAGAGAACTGATGTACTCAGTCACCCTGAGAGAGGGAGAAAGACCAGGAGAGGAGAGGAAACGAGGAGACGGAGGAGGTGAAACAGAAAAGTGGAACATAAGAAAGAATCTAGACAATGTAAACATTCTGCATGAGCAACGTCCCTCCAGGTCTGAAGAAGAAGACCAAACAACAGGAGGACTAATTATGTGTGTGTCCTGATTATGTGTGTGTCCTGATTATGTGTGTGTGTGTGTGTGTGTGTGTGTGTGTGTGTACCTGAAGACGTGCGGCCAGCAGTCGTGGTTGTGGCTTCCCATCTCTAGTCCCACGTTCAGGATGGCGTCCATGCACAACACATGAGCCGTGTGGAGACGAACTCCCTGAGGACGGCCGATCTGCTCGAGACGCAGCTCGACACGCTGCTTTACTGGACACACACACACACACACACACACAGTCAGAGGACAACAGATGTTTAAAGGTCACACACACATTTATACACACGAGCATTAACTACATTGAACAAAACTGACTGACTGTCATCTTTAAAAAGTCCTGAGCTTCAAATCTGAGTAAAATCTCAACACTGAACTTCATATCAAAGACACTGAGGATGTCGAAGAGAATGAGTTCGCTGATGTGGCTGTAGTTCCCAAAGCTCTCACTAGATGTCACTACAGGCTCATTTCTTACTCAGCAGCTTCAGCATCCTGTCACAGACTCAGGTTCAGAGTGTTTATGGTACCAAGTGAAATCGTTTTAAATGCCTGTAAATGTTGAAAAAGTCTCGTTTTGTTTGAGCTTTCAGCTGCTGATCGTCTGTGCAAAGCTGCAACTCAGACTGTGTTTTTGTGTGTACGCGTGTGTGTTCATGCGTGTGCGTTCATGCGTGACTCCTGTAGCCGCTCTTCTAACATCTCTCCGTCTTTATGGCTCACATTTAATTTGTATGGACACGACTCAAAAGCAGCGTGTGCTCTCAGTACCTTGTGTGATGGCGTCTCCCATCTCCCCCACCTCCTTCTCCTCCTTCTCCTCCTGCACACAGGAGGCCGCAGCCATCTGTGCTAAAGCCGAGGCACAGTTGGCAGCCACACCTGACGGACAGACACACACACACACACACACACAGAGTAAAGACGAGGGACTGAGGTTCAGCCGTTCTCTCATCCCAGAAACATAACGACTCTGCTCAGACTGCACGTCTGGCTGCTCTCCTTCACTCCTTCGGGTGTGTTCAGCTGTAAACTGGCGGTGAGATCTGTACCATCGCTCTGCACACACCGTCCTCTCTGTCCAGCTGAAGGTTTTTGGCCATGTGTTCATTCATATTCATCGCCGGCCGAGCTCATGAATTCACATTTCTAAAAGGAGTTGGTGATAAAAAGATTTCCCCTGACGTTCCCTCTAAAGAAGGAAGTTTGTGTGAGAGCGTTCACCTGGAGCTGCTGAGCGTTCACGTCGTTACTGCACCGCTGTCACTTGTCAAAGTGTTAAATAAAGTGTTAAGCCACAGAAACAGACGCGTGTTAGCATTTTCACTGCAGTTCATTTTAAATCTGGGTTGATCAGTGATGTTGGACAACCCCAATTCTGTGTCCCCAAGTCCAGGAAGTGACACCCGTCATCCAACCATGTGTTCACAAAGTGGTGAACTCGCTCCATCCTCTATGAACGACTGAGCCTTTCCAGGACGCCCCTTTCATACCCAATCATGATCCTCTCACCTGTTACCAATCAGCCTGAAGGTGTTTTGCCAGTCTTTTGTTGGCTTCGAGTTTTTCTACACAGTAATAATAGTATGTATTTTTGCCATAACTGAAGTATTTAATCCAGCGATTATTGTACTTTTTGTGCTGATTTGTGTTTATATTTGTACTTCAGCAACAAGTATTAAATGTACAGAGCAGAATATTGTTTATTTAGTTTTTTAGGCTCATTTGTTTTAGTATGATCAATAACGTTGATTGACGCTCTGCACAGCTGCGGCTGGTTATTTCATGGATCTTATGCAGCTACAGGACGGCAGCGTCACCGTCATCATCACGGCGTCCCCTCGGTCACTCCTGTCAGGCTGATTCCTGCTGGAAGCTGAAAATAAGTGGTCCAATTAAACTCAGTTTAGGCTTGAATCTGTTCCAGCTCCAGAGCTGCTGCTGAGCATCTAATCCTGACCTTTGACCTCTTGGTGTTGTAGGGAAGAAGAACAGAGGATTCCCTGCAGGAGTGAGTCATGCATCTCATTTTTCTTAATAGCACAGACACCTGAGGAGCCGGTCTCACCCACCCAGGGCGCAGCTGAGCGCAGCAGCTTTGCGTAGGCCGTCTAAGCTCAGACAGATGGTGTCTCTCTCCCTCTGGCTCTGCTCTTTGACCCCCTCTGCTCCCAGGATGAAGGCCAGGCCTTTGGAGCTGCCCGCCATGCGGCCCGTCAGCGGCGTGGACAGCACGTCGATCAGGTTCTTCCACACGCCGGTGAGGATGAAGCGCGAGAACACCGCCCCTGAAAAACACACAGGAGGAACCGAGGAGCGTGAAGAGGAGAAGAGACGAGCGAACGCTGCCGTGGCAGACGGCAGAAACCAGCAGGACGCCGTAAAAACACGACGCAACGGGTCAGCAGATTCAGCCTGAGTGTTTACACAGCAGGAGGCTGCAGCGGCTGAGGATGCTGACGAGTCTCTCAGACACACACACACACACACACACACACACACACACACACACACAGTTTAGCTGCCATCGGGGTTGACTCAGCAGATGTTACCATGGCTGCAGAGGAGCTCAGGTGGTCCCTGACTCACTTTCTCCATCTCTCTCTCTCGTCTGGCCTCTCCTGCTCTTTTTCTCTTCTTCCTCTGTCATCAGTGAGCTCACACGTGTTAGTCCGTATTTTTCAACACTTCACAGCTTTGAAACATGTCATCACATCCACTGATCGACCTTATTGTGATGATGATGATGTCTCAAAAATGTTCAAATCACTTTCTCACTTTGACTTATTCATTCTGTCAAACAAGCTTCAAGTCCAGTTTGAATAAACTCCATCAGAGGTCTGAAGTGGACGCTGGGAGCTCTGGGCACTTTCTGATCCTGATGAATGGATTTGAGGGGAGATTTTAATTGGAGCTCCATGATGCAGAAAGCAGCTGCACCACATTGCCTGTTGCAGACCTACGGTGCAGTAGGTTACAAAAATTCACATTTTCATGGGTTATGGTTGATCTGTGTCCGCTAATGCTCAAGGCGCTGCTTTAAAGGTCGGAGCTCTCGCACAACGATGCAGCGCTGCTTCACCTTTCAGCCCACGGCCAGCGGAGCGTTTTCAGCTGCACTTTCAGGGCGAGTCGAGGAAGAGACCCCTCCTCAGAAGATTACTCCAGAAATACACCCATCAACAAACCCCACTGACTGACGGAGGAAGAAAAACCTACAAATCATGCCACTAAAAAAAGAACTCACTCATTCTACCGTCGAGGTAATAAATAATTCACTGAATAAATGAGTGAACCAATCCATCAGTTCATCCATCCACCATATTTCTGATGATGAGCGACTGACCTGCCATCACGGCGTCACTGGCGGCCTTGTCGCAGCTGAGCGGTGAGCGGCTGGACGCCCTCCTGATCAGCTGACCTCCGATCGCACTGCTGCCCAGACCGTCGATATCTGTCGGAGGAGGAGGCGAGGACGGAGGGAAGAGAACGACACGATAAAAGGAAGAGGTCAGGTCGTCACTTCAGATCACGTCTGCGATCCGAATCAGCTGACCGACACTCACACCTGACCACGATCTCTTCAAAAAAGACTCAGGTGGAATTCATTAAGAGCTTTGATTTGACTTTGTTTTAAGAACTTGACTCAAATCAGGAAGTGTGTGTGTGTGTGTGTGTGCGCGCGCTCATACCTGTCAGCATGGTGATGAGCGGCAGTGTGTGGTCTTCTGGAGAGCCCCAGTACCCGGCCTCGCCCAGCAGGTTGCGCTCTAACACCTGGTGGTAGAGCTCCTCGATCCAGGCCTGAGACAGAACCACGAGGACCCCGCTGCTCTGGATGAGACGCACGAACTCCTTCTGCAAGCGCACACACACACACACACACACACACACACACACATCAAAGTGTAACACATCTACACGTCTTGTCTCATGTACGTTACTTCCTGCTCTTCTTCTGCTTTCAATAATAATCAGCCATGATGTTTGTAATTCACGTAGTCTGAAGCAGACCAGAGGCAGCAGAACCACAGCGTGCACATCCTCCTTTAGAAAGACTGTCACAGTGCTGTGCTTGTTTGAAGCTACGCCATCCTCTTTAACACCTCGCAAACCGATCCCGAGTCTGCTCACCAGGCTGAGGACGGGCGTGAGCGTCCGCCGTCTGTAGTAGTCGCAGCAGCAGAGCTTGAGGTTGAGCAGCAGAGCGTAGTACGACACCAGGTAGAGGCCGTCCGCGTTCATCAGAGACTGACAGCTCAGGGTGTCGCCTGTCTCGAAGCCCGGAGAGTGGATCCCACCTGGAGGCGGAGAGTTGAACTGTTCAGACTGCTCGTCAGCGCTCCAACTCCAACTCAAAATCAACTTCATCACATGCACCAAAAACACCACACTGACTCTGGTGGGACGGCCTGCAGGATTCTGGTCTTCCATGACGAAGAGAGAGGAGAGAAACAGGAAGAAAGGAGGAAGAAAAAAACAGGAGGACAGGGAGAGAACTTTGGAGCGTTCATGTTAATAAAGTTTATTTGATTTGAGAACGAGAGAGCGGGACGCAGGGAGGAGAACGGAAGGAGAGAAGGAGATAAAGAGGGTGAAGAGAAGAAGAAGAAAGGGGGGAGGAGGAGGAGGAGGAGGAGGGAGGAACAGGGGAGGGCTGGGGGAGGAAAATGGAAGTGAAGGGAAATGAGGACAGAGAGGAGGAAGTGTGAGTAAAGGTGTGGAGGAGAAAGAAAAGAAAAGTGAGACAGGAAGAATAATCTGTTATCTGATGATAAGTCAAGGGTTCTAATCAGAAAGTCACTCTGGGGACTTACAGCCGAGACCAAATTCATTAAGTCAGTTAACCGTAGACTTTAATTTGACTCTGCTGATGTAAAAGCTCCCAGCAGGCTCGCTGTTTTCACTGATGGATTATGGGCCGTGACTCGAAGGCGAAACGTCGCAGAGAACAGAGCTCGTTCAGTCAGATTACGGTTCAGTTTGCAGCTTCTTTGACTCTCGTATCACAGGTCAAAGGTGGAAAATTCACTCATTTAAATGATCATTTATGACTGAACCAATCAGGAAAGGCTTCTGTTTACCAGCCAGTGACTGTTAAACATGGAGTTCACACTCACATTCAAGCTCTTATCAATGATATTCCCAATAATGTCAACACAAACACAACACGCTCACAGAGCTGAATGACTCTGCAGGTTCAGGCCGTCACCTTCCACTGTTCCATTTTCACAATGGTGCACAGCTATAAATACTACAGTACCCATGAGCCTCAGCTCACGCTGCCATGGAGAGGTGTGACTCAGAGCAGCAGTGAGCTGTGAACAAACAAAATTTTAATGGCTGAATGTTTATTTATAGACAGAATTCTCTGCTCTTTGATTGGACGTGACTGTGTGACATCATGACTTCATTCATCCGTCAGTTAGTTTCATTTACAGTTTCTGCATGTGTCGACTTCACCGGTCATTTCTGGATACTTTAGGAGTTTTAAAGACATTTTTTAGTTTCACCTCTTCAGTCGTTACGTGTGTTAACATATCAGCCTTTTTCATCCTGCTCAGTGTGTGTTCCCGCAGCAGGACGCGTTCACTTTAGCTGGTAAACAAATGATTGTTCACCCTCTCGTTCAAACAGTGGACGTCTCAATTGGAGACTTTTCTGTGGACAGAGCAGATTAATAAAGGACGAGGCTGCTGCACAGACCACCCCGCCCTCAGCAAACACCCTGTGTTTGTTCAGCTAACACACACACACACACACACACACACACACACACACAATCATAGAGTCTGTGCACTCCCCCGGCTTCAAACACGACAGGAAATCGAGTCACATCCACACAACAAATCGACGCCAGCCCCTCCCTCTCTTACCCGCCTGCAGCCCGGAGCAGAAGGTGGAGGAGAAGTTCTGCAGCGACAGGTCCACGTCTGCGGCGGTGGCCAATCCCAGCAGCCGAGGCAGCAGCGCCGCGAGCGACTGGACGAACAGCCGGGCGCTCTGCTGGTCGGCCTCCTGGTTGCGGAGCAGTTTGAGGGACAGGGCGGCGGTGCGCAGGGAGCGGTGGCCCGGGCAGTCGCGAGGGGTCTGCTGCTCCTCGTCGGCCAACGAGACGTTGTCAGAGCCGATGTCGGACACGTCGGAGCGCCCCGAGTCCTTCTCGGCAGCCATGGAATACTGGTCGCACGAGTCGAACTCTGTCCGCGACAAGTCCTGCTCCTCCATGCTGACGGACCAACACGAGGATCAGAGTTATCGTGTTGGCCATTTTCAAAGCACACTGTAAGAAATCACTGACTTCCTGCTTTCCAGTCAGCCCCTGCTTTGAGTTCATGTCTGACTTGACAAGATCATTCATTGATCTGTTTAATTATTTAAAGTTATCACTGTGTGTTAATGCAGCTGGAAGCTCTTCTCGCTCTGCACTGACGAATACATCAACGCCCAAAAGGACGATGTTGGATCTGATTCAGAGGAGCTGATGCTGATTGGATAACAAAATACAGTCGACACTTCCTCATGTTTCCAGCCTTTAAAAGTTAGTTTTTACTAATATCTGTTGATGGCAACTTCAGTAAAAGTTTAATTTAAAGTTTGTAAATGGAGTTTGGCATTCCCGCCTGCCTCTTTATGTTTCTGGATACTTCCACCAGATGGAGCCAAAGTCCAAAATTTATCTTGAATTAGCTTAAAGTAAAGAACAACAAAGGATACTCCAATACAGCAAATATAGTACTTTCAATTCAGCTTTTGCCTACACACACACACACACACACACACACACACACACACACACACGCATGCACACACACACCTGAAGTTGCTCTCGCTGTATCGTGACCCGGCTCCGTGGTGCGACCTGGTCCTGGACTCCACAGACAGGAAGTTGGTGATGTCGGGGTAGACGAGGGCGTGACTTCGCTGCACCACATCAGGAGGAATCACACCTCCCCTCTCTCCCACTCCTCCACCTCCTCCTGCTGCTCTTTGTTTCTCTCCTCTTCCCTCGGCCTCCTCTGCACCTTCTCCCTCCTCCCGTTGGATCCCCCGGGCCGACTCAAGGCTCAGCTCGCGTCTGGTCCCCTCCTGGCTGCCACAGGCTGAGGGCAAGGGGAGGCGCGCCTCCTCCCCACACTCCTCAGGAGTGGTGTGACCCAGGCCGAGCTCCCCCACCTCCAGATCCAGGGTGGTTTGGCCCGTTTCAGTGGTGATGCTGATGCTGATGTCGGGGCTACGCTCGGTGGCCCCGGTGGAGGCCACGTTGGAGGAAGAGGAGCTGGGGTCATAGGGCGCCTGCTCAGAGGACAGGATGTGTCTCTGCCACCTGAAGTCGGCCTCGTTGATCTCCATGGACTCGCGTGTCGACTCCGTCCCGTCTTTCAGATCGTCCAGTCGTCTGAGGAGGAGGCGGGCCTGAGAAACGCAACAGCTTTGTTACTCCAAATCAACTCTGAGAGGCTTTCAGTAAGTAAACAGCAGCATTTTAACCATGTTTCATCCCCCCTTACTGTCTGTGGCATCCCGTCTCAGGACTGTACCTGCTCAGCTTGGATGCCGCGGCCCTGCGACAGCTCATCCAGCGCCCCGAGGAGGGCGCAGGCGCAGGAGACCGAGGAGTAACACGCCTCGATGCCTCCCTTCATACAGGCCTCTGTCATCCCGTCCATCACTCTTCATGAGGGAATCAGAAACACAAAAACACACTTTATGTCCTAACTGCTTGTTTTGGTTAAATTAAAAAAAATATTCTGGTTAATTCTGCAAATAAAACGTTAAAACAAGTCAAATAAGGGACAAAGAGAGAGAAGTTACAGTTTCAGCAGGTCCAGGTGGGACTTCCTCTTTGAGAAGGAGCGCTTCCTGGTTTCAGGCTCAGCCATGCACGGACCGGCCAGGTCGTACAGCCGCTGTGGACTGCCCAGAATCTAACACACGCACACACACACACGCACAGAAATAGATTGCTGCATGCATTCACATTCATTTGATGCCTCATTTCCCAAAAATGTACGCATATTATGTCAAATGTCACCTGAGCACATTCTTTGCATGTTTGTGTGCCTCCACCTAACAATGCTGCTGACTAAAGATCATCTGTGATGAATTATTGGTGAGGTGGAAAGGAAATCAATGGCTGCCTGAAGGTAGAAAATCAATGTGGAAAGTTCTAGCAATAAGGCCGCGGTGAGGTCTGCTCCTCCCACCTCCTTCATGATGCGGATGGCCTCGGTGCGGTGCTGAGGGGGCGGGTACAGCAGGATCCTGTGGTACAGCGACTGCAGCACCGGTTTCATCGACTCCACGCAGCTCACCAGGCGCACGAGCTCCGCCGCGATGTAACACACGGTCCGCACCACCGGCGCGATCCTGGCGGGGGCGCTGGAGGAACAGCCGGACCCTCTGCCTTGATCGGACACCCCTCCGCCGGACGAGTCCACATCCTGGCTGATCCCTGGCAGAGGAAAGCAAAGAGGGACATGAAGCTGAATCAGCTTCCATTTCCACTCAAACATCGTGATGACCACGTGCAGCAGTTTGTCCAGTAAAACCAGTTACCTAGACTGAGCCTGTCCGAGAGACGGTCTCGGTCCGACGCCCCCATGTAGCCGTGATGGGACGCGATGGTTTTGTCGTTGACAGGATTCCCCATGATGGCCACGAGGGACGGACACAGCTGCTTCCTGCAGGCAGAGCATCACTTCAACACTCCGGTTCAGTCGCTGATGTTTGATCTGTTTGTTTTTTGTTTGTTTTTTGTATTTTTCTTCTAAAACGACATTTGATTTCTTTCTATCCTCAACCTGAAAGTGTATTTTAAGGAAGCCAGATCAGAGTTCATCCACACTTTTGCTTCATTTGGGGGAACCTGCGTCAGATTACAAAAGTGCTACACGTCTTACCACACAAGGTCGGTGAAACCTCTGGACAGGTGCATTGTGGGTGGACAGCTGCTGAGCATGGACAGGACGCACTCCAGGTAGAGGAGCTGCAGAAGCTGGTTCCCACTGGAGGGTGAAGACACCATCATTAACATCCAGCGTTTGGAAGAATAAGTCCAGTCTCACCAGGAGTCTTCACAGTCATATTTAATCATGTTTGCATGTCAACCAGCATGGAGACGAGACGGAGCAGCTGACAAACACCACCTGTTAACATCTGTTTCTTTACATTTATCCTGATCATCAATTAATCAACATCATTAACAACGACCAAACGAGAAGTACTGCGTCGCGATGACAGACTGCGGCGTTACCTGTCCACCGACTCCAGCTTTTCACAGAAGACTGTCAGAACCGTCACCACATCTTCACACAGAGCCTGGCTGGTGGGAGAAATATCTGCAAACACACACACACACACACACACACACACACACACACACACCATAACAAGGTTAATTCACAGCCCCTGCTTTATGTTTATTCAATATGTACATGAAGTAATTGAATGCATCTCGTTCTCCTGTCTCTCTCTCTCTCTCTCTCTCTCTCTCTCTCTCTCTCTCTCTCTCACTCATCTCCTTATTTCTCTGTAATAAATAACATAAATCAATACCTTCTCTGTGAACCTGTCTGGCTCTCTGCCTGCAGAGGCATCCATCTCAATGCTCATGGTGTGTGTTACTGTATGTCATAAAAACGCCCTGCCGGCCTCTCTGTGAAGGTGCGTCTTACTACCTGCAGACAGGTGATTACAGCGGCTTTCAAACAGCTGTAAACCAGCTGGTCGTGCGCAGGAGAGAAGACTAACAGTCCTCAGCCACCAGCAGCTCTGTGAGGCTTTTATTCTCACTTCACATGAGAAAACAAGACGCACCGGACAGAAGAAAACGAGTCAGACTCTCAGATTCTGAACGCTGGTCTGGAGGAGGCAGGAAGGTACAATACAATACAAATGTTCTGCTGTAAAGACGACTTTAATGACGCCTACAATGTTCACTTCCTGTTGCGCTTGGTGTTAATTCAATCATGTGTTTCAGCATCGAGAAGCATCATGTTCAAAGGTGTTTCTAATATTCTGCCCCTCTCATGTATGTAAATGATAAGGACAAAAAAATAGAAACTATTCCTTATTAAAACAACAACAGTTTGTTTTGCTGCCGCCTGAATTCTGTGACCTGTTGCATTAGGACTGAAGTCTTTCCACCAATAAAAGCTGATCACTATTAACACTGTACAGTAGAATCCACGCAGAGCCGCTGAATTGAATGCCAACAGATTGCTCAGGTGTAGCTAACAGGCCACTGAGTGCACATTAGGAGCACATTATAGGATCAGATGCCTGATTATATAACGGAGGTGATTACAGCCCTCCAGAAGATGAGCAGAGCGCTGCTAATGACGTACCTCTCCTGTGCAGCGGCGGAGCAGTCACCTCGTCTCCATCTGCACCCTGTGGAGGAGAGCACAGCAGGAGGTGTGTTTACTGTGAGTGGCTCTTTTTTAGGTTTCCTATCAACACAGCTGTGATGGGGTCCTGACAGGGTGACAACTCTCCAGTAAAAAGCCGAGAAAGTGACGCTGTGTGCCACACTGGAGAGGTGTCTCAGTCCCAGTACAGTACTTGTGTGCTTCTAAATGCCCTACGTGTGTGTGTGTGTGTGTGTATTACAGTATTTTCTATATGTATTTATATGCAATATATTAATAAAGTGACACCAAGCATCGTTGTTGTTTACACGTCCACCAAACGCTGTAAACGCCACACACTGAACTCATACTGCGATCGAATTACTTCTGCAGTCTGAATGGAAATCAAAGATGTTTTTGGGGATATTTTACTGTCTTTGCAGAATTCAACCTTTCAAATATGACCAAGACAGTTTTACAAAGCCCAAAACGTCTCGTTTTACCCCAAATTCCAAGATATCTGGGTTTTTATTTCCAATGACACAAAACTGAAATAAGCCTCCCATTTGAGAGAAAAATAATAATCTGAATTTTGGCTAAAAAATAACAAATTTATCAATTAGTTGAGCAAAATTGTAAATTACATTTCTGTTTATTGTCTATTCATTTGTTTGAGCTGCTTCTGAGATTTCAAATGTTCTAAACAGACAGAGCCGGTCTTGTTTCTGTTGTGAATTCTAAAATGCCCCACGCTCCACGAACTAGCCATCTTGTGCTAGTTTACAAGTGTGCACACAGCTGTTACTGTGTGTGTGTGTGTGTGAGTGTGTGTGTGTGTGTGTGTGTAGCTGCTGTATTGTGTGTGTTTTGCATGAGGACGTGACCTCCTGTCTGTGCCTCAGCTGCAGCGTCAGGTCTCCCAGAATCTGACTCAGCGTAGCTCTGACCGCCGTGTTGATGCTGCGCTGGTGACAGCTGGACATGTAGGTCTCGATACACACCTAAACACACACGCACACAAGCACAAAACACACACATCTGTCAGCGTTTGATCTTTCTGACGTCTGAGTCACAAAAACAGAGAAGTCATGACGACAGAATTTGCAGCAGCTTTGTGACGTTTTCCAGTTTAATCAAAACTCTGTACTGAATGTTGAACGCTGATAATTAGAAAATGAAATTATTCCTGATTAAAATTCTACAGATTCAGTGCTGAAAACTTTATTTCAGTCGCTAAATGAAAGCGGTGGCAGGTAATCTGAGCAGACGGTGACCTGAGAGTTTCCACTCTCACACCAAAAGCTCTGTAAATATGTAAATATTCAGAGGGATTTGCTTAAAGCTGGTTCAGATTCAGTGTGATTGAAATCGCAGGAGCTTGTTTGGATCGATACACAAACTGAGAGGAAGCTCACCGAGGTCACTTTCTAATTTCACCATTTTGGCAAAGCGCTGCGAGGATTTGGCTTCACTGTTACGTCTTGGAAATAAAACTGCAATTGATTAAATTGGTGCAACATTTCTGAATCCAAGAGGGATTGTTCAAGTCCACAAATCCTTCCAGAGGTAAACCGGAGGAGGCACAGAGCATGTCAGCACTGAAACGTGCCAGCCAAGACTTATTTCACTAATTACCAAAGATCTGCTCTGTCCTCTGAGAGCCGACAGGCCCGGCTTCGTGCACAGCTGCTCACAGGGACCATCGCTGATAATTCTGTTCAGATTTGAGGTCCCGGCAGCCTTGTTTACCACCTGTGCCTGATCAATGAAAGATCAATACCTCCTGCATCATTAAGCCTTCCAGCCGCTGTGTGAGATGAACAAGAGCTGCCTCACAAAATTAAAACCTTCAGCTTCAGCACTTTAACACTTGCACCACTTGTGAGCAATCAATGTTACAGCTCCACGTAGCTGCAGTTTGGTGTAAGCATGGGTGTGACTGAGGCGTAATAACTGACACTTTAAAGCTACAAAAAATGTTCAGAAGTTAGCATGCAGTGTTTTACAGCAGCACGATGAACTGCAGGGACGTGTGTGCATTTATTATCCGTCCTGAATGCAGTTACAGCAGCTGTGATATTTCAGCTAACGGGCAGTCCATGTGCTCAACATGTAAACTCAGAGAGAGACAAACAGCAGCTGGGACTGAGGCTGAAATGACTGCAGCTGCTGCTTTCTTCTTTCTGGCTGTAGGTGGTGACGATGTCATGTCTGCATCTGCAGCACCAACCTGCTGCAGCTGCAGCTGCTGTTACCCACACTTCCTCTGGGTGGTGCAGGCTGGCAGGTGTAGGACAGGTCTGATACTGACAAACAGCTTCTGCTGCTTGCTAAACATGAATGAGTGAGCTTGTGAGTCACAAACCAGCTTCCTGAGGTAGCACCTAAAATGCTGCATGATGCAACTTCTCAGCTTCGCATTCTGTCTCAGATGTAACTCGAGTTCAAACCTGAGCTCCTCTTTCATGATATAACTCTGCCTGTTGATTGTCTTATCTGTGAACAACATTTCACTCGAGCCGTGAACAGTAACAGAGATCTCATTCGAAAGCTCCGGGCATGTTTGAGGAGACGACTCAACTCAATTTCAGGTGACAGGAATGATCTCTCTGGAAGCAAATGACTTTTCATGTGAGGGATGTGATCATATTAAAGGTGAAGTATCAAACTGCAGCTCCCGCTGGTTGAAGCTGAGTAAATCCCTCAGCGCTGCCAATCCCTGCATTAAGAACCTGCCCTGAGCCTCCCTGTTCGTCTGGGATGTTGCTGATAATGGAGTGGAGCTGACAACCTCTCCAGCCACCCTGAGTTATGACCCAGCACAAACAGAAACACACACGCAGCAGATGGCCGACAGAGCCCATTAACACAACATGTTGACCAGGTTTTTATGAGCTGTTAATGGACATCACACGTCACCTGGGCTCAGGAGCTGCTGCCACGGCTGAGCGCAGTGACGCTCCGGGAAAACACTGCAGGAAACGCCATCACGAAATCAGCCCACGCAGCCTTGAAAGGCGGCTGTGAAAGGTTTGTGAAACGCTCTTTGTCAGTTTAATGGTGACAAAAAGCATCAAAACGTCGTGCAGCAGGATCTGCTTCTCCAGAGTTAATCTTCATCTTCAGTGTGTCCTAAACACACTCCTCTGCTGTGCTTCTACAGATCTAAAGCTGCACAGAAAGGAGCATTAACCGCACACAGTTTCTGCAACAAGCAACAATTTTCTGGAAAAAACTGAAACAGCAGATACTTGGGAGTATGTTCAGGACGTTTTTACGGGTGTTTTGATGCTATTTTTGCTTCTGAATCAACTGG
This sequence comes from Chaetodon trifasciatus, assembly GCA_037975065.1. NCBI lineage: Eukaryota > Metazoa > Chordata > Actinopteri > Chaetodontiformes > Chaetodontidae > Chaetodon > Chaetodon trifasciatus. The sequence goes on from JBBMOE010000078.1 coordinate 1,555,622, forward strand.
AACTGTTGTGAATCCAAGCTAACAGCTGCTATCCTGCAGGGACCTTTCAAGCCTACATGCTGGCTGTCGAGTCTCCGTCAACACACAAAACTGGTATTTCTGTTCTTTGTTATCATCTTTCCGCTCTGTTGTTCGCTTTCAGCAGCAGCATTGAGCAACGATCAAGGTGGGCAGAAACACAGGAAACAGGTTTTCTGGATCACAGCGTGCACATGTGTCCAGAGGGACGGAGCCTCTCTTCAATCTGCTCCATGTCGTCTTGATTCCCAACAAGCTGTGAGGAAAATCGAACTTTACAAACACATTTTCAGCCCGAACAAACCCTCACTCCTGAGTTCTATTTCAGAGCTTTTGGTTTATTTCATGCAGTCTGATATTTAAGAGATGAACCTTCATGAATTTTGATGACACGGGCACCAGTGAAGCCCAGAACCGTCTTCAAGCAGGCAGGTCCAGAACGTCACAGGCTTGTTTTAAGGTCTCTCCTGTCCTGGTGTGTATCCAGACTGAGCTGATCTTCATGCCTCTGTGTGTGTGTGTGTGTGTGTGTGTGTGTGTGTGTGTGTGTGTGTGTGTGTGTGTGCAGGACCCCTCATTTCAACAGTCTGAATAATTGATGAGACTACAGCATGAGACAAGGCCTTCAGGTGAGCGGGGACGAGTCAAAGCTTCATCTTTGAAAACAGATTGAGCTCATGTGCTGGTTATCCTTTAAAAAGCAAAAAAGAATGAGGCTATCTGTCATTGGCTCGCTCTGTGACAGGCCGATCAATCAAAAACTGATGCCTCAATCAATTTTGCTTTGTCTTCAGGTAGAAGTTGAGAACTCAGCAGAAGAGCAGGAGGAAAGTGAGGAGGACGTGAAACGGTTGCGTCCGACTTTCTTTTCCCTCGCAGACGTCACTGAAGCTCGTTTAGCTTTTGAAACACACTTCAGGATTGACTGCTCTCCTCTTCACTGTCTGTGAAACTATTCTAGTGTGCTGGGTTCAAGTTTAGTCCAGTTTATCTTACAATTCTCATCTAAAACCTGGTGCATAACGAAAACAGACCTAAACGTTGCAGATGCTTTTCCACAGTTTTGCATATTATTGATTGATTAGTATTGCCAAATCAAAAGAAAGTCCATGTTTGCTGTTTGATGTAAAACCTCAAATTTGTGCTGATGAAGCTGATGACTGTCAAACAGACTGTCCTACCTCAGCAATCCGGAGGATGGAGTCTCCGTTAATGTCGAAGTTTGGTGAGTAGGTGATACACAGCAGGACCTGCACACAGGAGACAGAAACACTCTTTTCTACTTTCTAAAAGAGAGTGAAGTTGGTGAAATTGGCAGGTAGAGAAGACACAAGGCAACATGAGGCCGAGCTCTAAAGAGGCCAAATTACAGGAAACCATCAGAGAAAAACTGCAATGCAGGCAAACGTTGACTCCATGCAGAGCGGCTCAGCTGCCAAACATATTTCCATCTCTTCACTCGTTCTAACGTCGGCCTGCAGCAGGCTGAGCGCACCCTGCGCAGCACGAGGCAGAGCAGAAGCAAACCTTTAAAAACACGCATCAGCTCAGAGCTTAATGGCAGCTTCGATCCGGATCTGAGGGCAGGACGGACGTCCCCGGGTCTTACCTTCATCACCTCCACCTGCAGGTCTTCATGGAGAGATGGGGTGACTCTGATGGCCTCCAACATCTGGCTGAGCAGCTGCTTCTCCAGGACCTCCACCTCCACGGCGACTCCGCCCACAAACCTGTCCTCACACAGGAGCTTCTGATTGGAGAACGGCGGAGGGGAGAGTAAAAACATCAGCCAATGAGTTGAACTTTATTTTCTACAGCACCAAAAGTTACACAGAACAAATCACACTTGCTTGCAGAATATCCTGATTCGATGCTGTTGCAGCATCAAAGCTCAGCAGTTTTCTGTGTTTGCAGCTTGAGTGGAAAAGTCCTGATGTTCTGGATGCTAACAGTGAGACTCTAATGGTAATTACAGGCTAAAGACATATTCTAAAAGCCATCGAGTCAGCAAAGTGACTCAATGAAGGAGCTTCCACATCATTATCTCACTAAGGTTTGCTGGTCTGCTCACATTAGACCAACTAGGCCGCTGAGACAAAACCCTGGAGTGCACTGAGTCGAACAAAGCTGCATTTTATTGCTTATGAATCAACTGTGAAGGGAAGACTGTTACTTATTCTTTTAATCCAAGCTGATAGTGTTGCAAACTGGGTATTCTGTGCAGAGCCATAACTTTTTAGGTAAAGACGAGTAAAAGGGGGAAAATAGAAGTGCTGCAGGGGAGACGATCTGCTGGATATTACAGTACCTGCATTCCACTGAGCGCCGTCTGTCCGAGTTTGGTGTTTTTTGACTCCAGAGCCATCTGCAGAGGCAGCAGACAGCGCTCTCTGGAAGCACAAACAAACTCTGTTAGCAGTAATGCTAACATGCTCATACAGGCTAACATGGCTGAGGAGTTAAACCACCACCTCCTGCTCTTCAAACCTGTCGTTCATCTGACTTGTTGACCAAAACACTGTAATTCTTATCATTCTGGATATAATAAAGCCACAACTGAACTAAAAGGAAACAGATGACTGACTGATAGCTGTATGAACACAACCAGAAAGCATGCGTGACAGGTTTCATAAAGCAAAACATACTCTGAGAACAGATTTTAGAAACAGATTAAAAAATACATCCCATAGTGTCTGATGCAGAATTTATCAAACTGCTGAACAGCTACAGTGTTTAATAGGAAGTGAGAGGAGGAGAAGATGACAAGGTCAGGTGCAAACTCAAAGTCACAGAGACGATTTACACGAGCTTCTGACCTCTGACTTCACATTTCATCCACCTCAGAGACACACAGAGCCGCTCCCATCAGTCTATCCCCTCCATCAGCTCCGCCTGTGGTGGAGCTGAAAGGCTCACTGGGCTCCAGTGCTCCACTGCTCGACTTCAGTTCAGCTTATTTCAGTATTTTATTAGACACAATCAGATCACCGTTTGTGAGGCAGTTTCCGCCTCGAGCCACGCAGACGCAGAGATGTCAGAGCTGACGCTGACGTGCTGGAGACGCAGCCGGCGCTCGGCGTGTCTGGGCTGTTAGCGGCCAGCAAAGGCTGAGACCCTGTGATAACTGCACAAGCTAATTAGTTTCTGAAGACGTCACTTTCAGGCATTTCTAACCTGGACTGTGCAGACAGCAGTTTACCCAGTGCCAAGATGATAAATGAGCAGCTTTAGCAGAAATCTGCTGCCTTTAACGCTGCTTGTTTCCTTTAAGTTGGATTGTGCTCTTTACACTGTTTGTCACTTTGTTCTTTACATTTAACTCCAGACGGTCGCTGCTGATGTGACATAATCCAAACCAACATTACGTCAGCTCTGCCCGCTGCTCAGAAAAGTGTATTTATAGATTGATAATAAATAACTTCAATCAGTTAAAAATAAAATGTCTCAGACGCCAAATCCGTTTTGTAACCCGGCAACTGTGTTTGAACCACGAAGCTGATTCTCTCCATTTCTTCTTGGTCTTGTTTTCTTCTCCCTCTCATTATTCGGAGCTGGTTGAGTCACCGCGCTCGGCCGCTGAGAGCAGGCTGCAGGGCTTTATCTGCGAGCGCCCAGGCTGCTCTCAGCTGTCACAACCGCACTGGCTGAAACGGGCTGCGAGGAGCCGCAGTTGGCACGCCACCCGGCCGCCTCCGGCGAGCTCAGACGCTGTTCACGAGCCTCGGAGAGCAGCAAATGAAACGCACAGAGAAAGCAGCACGCAGATACAGTCTCGCTTCAGAGAACACAAAGAGATCTGGAAAAGAATCTCAAAGTCAACAGCAAAACAAAAACCGCTTAAAAGGCTCAGCAGCATTTATCAGCTGCTCAGAAATGTTCAGAAAGCCACCAAATTCAGCATTTTCAGATTATTCATATGACAGAATGATTTTCAGTCATATTCTCAATCGGTCTATCAATCAGACACTTCACAGCATCTACAGGCTGGATGGCTCCCTCACTTCGTGGGCGTCCTCTTTGTTCGAGTGGCTGAGAGCCCGTTTCGTAACAGAGGCCTGAAATCTTTGTGTAGAGACAGAGGAGCACTGGCTGAGAGCCGTCGCACTGCATTACAAAGACATTATCATCAATATTTAATCTAATAATCTCTAATAAGACAACAGAGGTTATTGAATGAATAATTTATGGCGCGTTGAGCTGCAACATCCAGAATTTATGGCACCTTCATCACAGTCCAACGGCCACCAGCAGCAGCTCTCTGCTCACTTTACATTCACATTTTATACGTTTAGACACTCGTAACCAGAACGCCGGAAAAACAGAGCGAGCTTCCACGTCCCAGCTCAGAACAGCTGACGTTAAACATGTTCCTGGGTTCCTGCAGAGGAAAATGATCTTAGAGGAGTTCATCAAAAGGAAACGTTGGACTTTTAGTCTGAGCAGCAGCCTCAGAGCATTTCTGGCTACAGTCACCAAACAGCTGTGTGCATTTGGAAATTTGATTTTCCCGGCATGATTTCATAGACACACAGTTCACAGAGAACAGCCCTGATTCTGAAAAAAATGATGGGACACTGCTTGAAACATAAATAAAAACAGAATCGGTCATTTCCGATCTAACTGTGTTTACTGAGTCCATGACGTCATCTCCTTCATCCAGTCATGTGTTCACAAAGTGAGCGACTGAGCCTTTCCAGGACACCCCTTTCAGACCCAACCATGATCCTCTCACCTGTTACCAATCAGCCTGTTTACCTGTGGAATGATCCAAACAGGTGTTTTTGGAGCGTTCCACATCTTTCAGTCTGTGAAACGTGTCGCTGCATCAGCAGATATTTACAGAAATCAATGAAGCTGATGAGGAGAAACATGAAATATGTTGCCTTTGAGCTGATTTCAGGTCAGTTTGTGTCAGAGAGGATCAGCAGATTATCACATTCTAATTTATTTGTTTTACGCAGCGTCGCAGCTGCTCTGGAATCAGTGTTGTGCAGTTAAATTCAATATTTCCTCAATCAGAGAGATTCATTAAGTCACTGTGAGCTGCTGATGCAGTGAGGTTTACAGACTTCTAATGTGGGAAAAAGAGAGAACTGGGACTTGATATGGGAACATACTCTGAGGTAAAGTATTGGAATTGGTATTTGGAGAGAAAAGAGGATCTCTGGATTCCTAGTTTGTGTCTCATTGAAATGTTTTTCTATTTTTCAGGGAATTTATGTTTCATTCTTAGTATTAAAGGAAAAAATCCATTAAAAAAATGGTTCATTTCAGACGTTCAGAGTACGGCGTTTGCACTGTCGTCGATTTACTTTGTGGAATTCATGATCAGCTTCTTTTCTTTAATTATTATTATTTATTTATCTGCTCATCTGCAGCTGGACCTCATTTCCTGTAAACTGCTGTCATCAGAGTCTTCCTCATGCAGGAAAAGCACTTTTGGGTGTGTGGGGAGACACAATCTAAAGTGTTTCAGCCTTTCTGCTCCTCTTAAAAAACTAATTGCTAATCATTACAAGTCAAAATAATAACCCTTATGTGCTGTCGCATCGTGCAGGTTTGGATGTAAAGGTCCTCCTCCCTCCACGAGGTGTGACTCACCTCTTCTTTGACAGTCGTGTTGCATTGGATTGCAGGATCTTGGACAGACAGATGTTATCCAGTCCAGCTCCTCTAAATTCATATATTCTCTGCGAATTATACTCTAGTGTTTACTGTCGAGCTTAAGCTGAGAGATGTGTAACACTTACAGACACGCAGAGTTCAATATTTGCATTATCATCCCGGGAATTATTTGATCATTCAAATGAGCCTGAATCATACACACTGTGTAAAACGAGGCGTATCAGCCGCGGCGCTCACAGAGGAACAGTTTGAATTTCAATATTCAATTTATCTGCTCCCTGCAGTAAAAGCACAGGCTGAGCGGCTGAGAGGCAAAGCTAACTCGTCTTACAGTGTAACTCAAGCATTTCAGGTGGTCTAACAAACCCTCTGCGACACCAGCGCTTGGAAACGCATCACATGTCACCACCGGTCCACAGAATGAACTCTGTTTTCTATCACAGAGAAGATTTTCAGTCTGTTTGACGTTTGTTTAAAGTCATTTTTTTTACTATAAGTCTTCGACTCTTTGAGTTGAAGTGAAAGTAAATCTGTCCTGTAACTTACCGAAGTTGTGAAGGGGAAATCTTGGCTGATCCATTCTGCGACTCGAGGGTTTCTGCAATTTAATGCAACAAAGAAAAGACAAAACTGTGATTAAAGATGTGATGCATCACGTAAATAAACCATCAGAAATCAACTGCACTCAAAGAAAGTCTTGTTCCCATCACAAAAGCCAATGTCAACAGCATTTGATGATGTTAGCTCGCTGGTTAGCATGGAGAAGCTGTCCCGATGCCAAGGCTGTGAATTAAAAGCTGCATTTCTAATGTTTAACAGCTTTGCAGACAGGTGTTCACACAGTCGGAGGATAGTACTGTGAATTTTTATGTCAAAAAATACCACATTCACCTTCCTGCTGACAGAAATGCTCTCAAGAGCACCAAGTGTGTATTAATCCGCCGCTGAAAATAGTCCCGAAGAAATGCACTGTTTTGCCTGTTTGAGGAACTTTGCTTAAAACTGCAGTGACCAGCTGTTTTAATAAGTTACTGAGGCCTTTTTTTAATCAAGGTACACACCTGTGACTCATTCACTTTCCAGACTTGTGTCTTCAGGAACAGTTACTGAAATAAGAGTAAGTGCGGCTTTGTGCTTTGACAAAGCTAAACGTCAAAGGTGCAATTACAGCTTGTTAAAAGCCAACAGTTCAGCCATTGAGAAATTTCACCTTGGCTTCACTTTTCATCTAACGAGGGACACGCTGCTGCATTTTTCCTGCTGACAGCTCGAGCACACAGCATAAATCTCCCGTCGCCTGCTCGTGTTTCAAGGTTCAGCGCGCCTGCTTGCCCTCGCGCCGTGTGCCGCCACATGTGCGCCCTGTGTTTCCGAGTGTGTGTCGAAGGCGGCGTTCGCTTGGGACTTAGGGCATTCTTCACCTTCGGAGACAAGCTGCACGTTGATTAATGTTACGGGCGTGTCCCCAAGCATTTCCGGGCAGGTGAAACATAACTGAAACACAGCGCGAGGGATAACGTCTTTCACCCCCGAGACCTCCGTCGAATCACACACTCTGCATTTTTGTGTGTGTGCAGTCACGCATGGTTCCAAGGTCTGCAGCTCACTTTGGTTTAAACATGGCCTCGGACTATGTGTGTGTGTTAATTCAGTGTGTGTGTGTGTAGCTGTGCATGATTGTCCCCTCATCAGCACAATGTGAACCCACTCTCTGCTTGCTGTGTCACAGAGTTTCACCTGCCGCCAAAGGTCAGGCCGGCCCATCGTGCCTATTAAATCTAATAATATCTCCACTGACGTCAGTCCAGAGCCTTTTCCGCTTTTCTCTGGAATTGTTTTCAACCAGTTTAGTGTTCCGACACACAGTTACGACACCTCCACTGGTTTCCACTAAAAGTCTGACAACATGTTTTCTCTTGAGACGGTTCATTGTGGTTTCCAAGTCACGGCGCTGCAAAGCAGAACAACGCTTTTAGCCGAGCACGAGAGGAGCCGTGAGTCAGCAGCCATGTCAGCGCTGATGACTGTTATTACTCTGCTGTTATGTCTTTCTTCTATTAGTCTGCTGCGAGACTGGAACTGACAGCCTCACGTCTCCTCTCTGATGCCTTCGTTAAAGGAGTACGGCCATCATATAACACTTCAAACTCAAAAGCACAAACTGTATAAATTCTGTTGAGGGATGTGTTACAGTTACTGCCTAACGTTATTCATAAAGCTCACAGCTCTTCAGAGGTACTACTGTCTGCTCACAGTGATCTTGTTGTACTTTGTCTCATTTTTTACGTCCTTATGATCAGTGTTTCACAGCAGACTGAAGTACGAAGCTACAGGTTATTGAAGTTGCTGCATTCTTGCTAATGAAATATACACCTTTAAATTCATGTTTACACAAAATACACAACTCAGTGCCACCGCTGTTGTTCCTAAATCTTGCTGCCCTTAAATTTCGTAAAGGTCCTGACAACTTCATTTAAGACACATTTAAACAAACTGTCCCACAACTGCAACCTAAAATCAAGTTCAGACATGAAATTTGGACATTTCTGAGTGTTTGAAGCTGTGTTTTAAGATATCTAAGGAATGTCTGTCCACAGACACAACAAGTGAGGAAGGACTGAGCAGTTTAAGGTACAAACTGATGGAAAAGTCTGCCAGAATGGTGCGTTTAAGTGCAATCTTGACGACAGGAGATTAGGCTTTCCTCATTGGAAATGATCTTACATTAAAAAGGGATGCTGCACCATCAGATAAAATTATTTAAGATGACAGAATGAGAGATTAAAATGTCAGGGTTTCATTTCCAGCTGTGCTCCTGGTCAGCAGGTGCAGCTCTCCCCCTGCTTTGGATGATGGAGCTTCATGGAAAGCCCCTCCACCCTGTTTCTGGGGGATGACCACCGTAAAATAAATTCTCAAGACAGATTTTCCCTTGAGGTGTCGCGGTTTCTCGTAATATGGCTGTTCAGTAGTTTCAGATAGAGGCCTATGGGATTAGCTCTGCTTCCTAAAGGCTAGCAGGTGGACACGGTGGCAGATCTCCCCCATCCCTCTGGCCCCATGCCTCTGGCCCCCTCCTGCAGCCGGAGAGCCGGGAGGCTGCTGTGCACTCACCGCAGGCGTAGACGCAGGCGTCGCGGATAGCTTTGTGCTTGTGGCCGGACGCGTCTTTCTGCAGCTTTCGCAGGATTTCCTCCATGCTGGATCCAAACAACACACGGGTTTCGAATGTCAGAGGACAGAGACGGTTTGTGTACGTGTGGGTTTGCGTGCGGTGTTTTAAGGGTGCACTGACAGCGACAGCATCCCTGAACCCCCCCGATGAAGGCGATGATTCATTCCCAACGTCCAGCCAATGATGTCAGGCCAGCCGTCAATCCTCTGACGGTGGAAGGAGGAAGCGTCTGAGCTGCTCTGCACAAATCCGCCGCTACGGCTTCCAGACAGAGCAGCGACGATCGTATGACATCTGACAAACACGCATCAGGACCTGTCCCCCACCCTGCAGCGCACAAACTCAATGAATAAACGCTCAGCCCTCATCTTCGTCATGTATTCCTCAGTATTAGCGTGTTTTGAAATCCGTTCCAGCTGATACTTGTGTTCCTCAACCGATCCAGATCCGGTTTCTCCTATCCCTCAAAACAAGCTGCTTCCATGCCAGGACAACACTGCTACGCCTTCCGCCAAAAGGTGGATTTCTCTCCAATCTGGCAACACAGTATTTACACCGCTTCACCGTGGGGAAGCTTGAAACTGTGGCACGGGACGAGGAGTCACTGGATGGGATTTCCTGCCTCTGAGGGGCGACAGGTGGAGGAAGCTAACACAGAGCCGCCTTCAGAATAAAAGACGTGTTCACACCAAGCGAGAAAATAAAATACAACTCCTGTTTAGTCTTTTCTATGGCAAAATTTCCTTCACCTTGCTTTTATTAGTTCTGTATTTTAAAGTGTGATGGTCTCTGCTGCCTGGCACAAATTCAGAAACGTTAATGTTAGCATGCTAACAGCAGCATGTTCGATGCTATATCAGTAACATTACCTCATGAAGAAATAAATCAATAAATGTTAATTACTTTATTTATACTGACCTGAACATCAGGGTCACGTGAGGGGGCAATGAAGAAGAACAAGACAAACGTAACTACAACATAAAAAAAAGTTGGCTAATGTTAGCATGATGATAAAGGCTAAGTTGTGTAACGTTACTGTAGCCTGAGAGTACGTTAGCGTATTGAGGAAGTGTTTTAACATAACATTCAGCCAAACAATTATTGAGCGTGTGTTTAGCATTTTAACATGCTAATTTCTAGCATTTAAGATTTCGGATTTTAGTGCAACATTTCCACATTCGGCAAAGTTATTTTAGCAATAATCTCAACACTAGCTGTGTTCCATCGAGGTCTTTTTAAGCACATTTTGAAATATCGCAATTAGAACAGCTTGGTGGAAATGACAAAGTCAGAAAAAGTGTTTACGCTGGCTTGAGGTGGTTTTTGTCTTTTTTGAAAAAATGTTGATGCGTTCAGTGGGATACGGAAACATCTTTGCTGAATGTATTGAACATAATGCACATGACTGAGCAGCTGTTTCTGCTAGAAAACCTAAAGAAGAAGAAGAAGGTCGCTAAGGAGGGTTGTTTCAACGTTATTCTTCTTCTTCTACTCTGTTCTCTGTTCTTCTACTCCAAACCAATTTATGGAAATGTGCCTAATTTGTATTTTTCTTTGTTTTCTCTTTTTTTGCAACACTTTAAAATATCTCTGAAAAAGACAAGACAATGGATGGAAACGCGGCTGCTGGCAGGAAGTTGGTATTCTGCCACTGACTGAGGTGTTTGGAGCGTCTTAACTTGACTGACTGCAGCCGTAGATGAAAGGAGGTGACCTTTAAATTCAGTAGGATTGAACAACAACTTCGTCAACATGCACTGTATTAAATTACATGAGTCAACATTTCATCAGAAAAAACAAAGTGTCAAAGGAACAACAACATGACCTTCACTTTAATGTGCTTAGTAAACAATGTGTAGCTGTGCAAGAGGGATGGAGATGATTGACATTCAATGATTATGTATTAATTTATTCATATATTCATTGGCTTGACCCGCCTACTGCTATCAGGATCATGGAATGGGCCAATAAAAGGAAAGGTGAGATAATGAAATGAAAGCAAGATCACAGATGGTAGGTGAACAACAGTATTCAAAGGTCATCATGTGAAATCCCAGCAGGTGGATTAAACAGCACGAGAGGCTCCAACAATGAGCTGCAAAGAGGTGAGAGTGATGAGGCTGATTCTCACTCAGACAGTCGTCCAGCCGTGACTTTAATTAGAGGATTAATGAGATCCAGAAAGACAACAAGGAAAGAGGAGGCTTTGCTTCTAAAGTTTTGAAGGGCTAAACTCCACATAAATATCTAAGATTTAAACTTTCCAGAGTATAAAATGGACATAAGACAGCGTATGGAGGCCAGTAATGCTCCGTCTGCTCTCTGCAGGCTTCATGATAACTTTCTAATAATTTCCTGTTTGACACATGCTGCTTGTGTGTCTTCTACTTTACTCTTGTAAACTGTGTCTATGAGCTTTATTTTTCTCACAATAGGATGAAAGTTTCAGCTATATTTCATGGCCAAAAATACGTGGACACCTGTACATTACATCCCTATCTGAACATGTCATCCCAAAACTAAAGGCTGCAGCCACCCCCACAAAATGACCACTAAGTGTTTGATCGTCCCATGGCTGAAGAACTTATATATTTTCTAGTTGTTATGAACCAACTGTTTGAGCAAATATGGTCAGAGATCGTCAGCAACTTATTTTAAAGTTGCTGACATTATCAAAAATGCTAACATCGGGGGAGCACTCAGTCAGGACCAAAGTTGCCACTTAGCTGGTTGACCTGCCTCTAATACACCAATTAATCATGTAGCTTTAAATAATAAGATATTTCTTGTCATGGTGTTATTAAAATGTAGCTGATGTGAGCAGTTTTTGATGCTTTGACAGCAAATTATTGTAGATTGCAGGGATTTGAGCAAACTCAACGCTGAGTTAAAAAAAAAAGCTTACTTATTTCCAGAGCTACACGCACAGGGCTTCCAGTGTGGCGTCAAATCAGCAAGAGACTTGTGGGGTCAGTCTGCAGCCTTTGGTGCTTTGCATTGTCTGACTGTGCTGCTGCTTCAGGTTATAACTTGCCTTTGAAGGGAGACGTCCTTTCAAGCAGTCTGACCCGTTTAACGTCGCAGACTCGTTTGTGCAGTAGGCTATTTTCTGCAGCCCTCTGGACCCTGATTAAATGTGACTTTGTGGGGTAAAAGCAACAATGTCACCTGTTAAAATCTCCGTTTCATACATATTTTTAGATTTTCTTTTTGTAAGACAGAGTTTCACAAATGTTTTCATGTCACAGACTCTCATGCACCTGCACTGTAAGGCCTCAGACCTTCATCAGATGCTACACTCACTCTGTTAAATAAGACAAGGCTCTCCAAGGGGTCCCAATATAAAGCTGAGGGGTGGCAAGATGAATGAAGACATAAGAAAAAATACGTGTTATACAAACTTTTGCTTATTATCTCTGCCAGACGTAAGCCTGGAGGGAATTATATGTTTGGTTGTGTGTATCTGCAGCTAATCTTAGATACCACTGCACCCACTGACTGCACATGTTCGACTTTCACATTTCAGGTTCTTTTGCTGCCATTTTCAACTTGACATTGATATTTTACTCCTCTTCATTCCACTGCACTCATGTATACACACAGCCTGTTTTATTTATCATTTTTTAAGCCCAGTTTTATCCCAATCAGACACGAAAATCCACTTTGGCTGAACTTCCATCAGCTGTGATGAAGGGTCACAGTTAGCTTCATTTTGAGGGTGCGCAAGCTAGAAAATAACTTCCAGTAGATCAATTTGAGGTTAAATGCAATCATACTGTTTGGAGGCCCCCAGGTAAACCACTAGTGATCTTTCGGGGCCCGAACCCCACTCTGGGACCTACAGCATTTAGTGATTTTTAAAACTCAATTCTGTGGGTGAATGTTGTCTTTAGCATTGTAAGAGAAATACATGACACTGCACTTTCTTTCTCTCCAGTTTAAAAACTAAACATGAATGAATATATGAGCATCTTACTGAGAAAAAGAAGGGAGCTCCAGCACGAGCAACAGCAGGCAGGAGAGGCTTATGGCCGCTTGGGGGCGCTACTATGCAAGGCTATTGACAGCATTAGTATCATAACCACGTACGGGGTGATCATACAATTGGGCCCAAATTAGAAAATGATGAAAAGGCTTTGGGAGCAGCTTTGGCTCCTGCTCTCACCTCCAGCAACATAAATCTCAAACGTTTTCGAAGTGAGATGAAGGCAGATTGTATATCGTCTCCTTACACTCATAATTTAACTCCTCCGCTCGAGTTCCGAGTAGCAAAATGACTTGAAGAGGGAATTGGGGGAAATCTGCACTTCAGCTTCCTCACGTCGGTCACATGACGACAGGCCGATCCTTAAAATGAAACCTGTCTCCATGAAAACAATCACTTCACCATGCCGTGTGCTGTCCTTAAAAGTGAGATGATCAAATTTAACCCCTGAATCAAATCACAACGACAGCCCGGCAGTCTGTGCTGCTGTCATCCTAAACTATGACAGAACGTTCCTCAGTTTTTCTTGGATGGATTATTTGAATAATAGTAGCAATTTTCTTAAATACCCGACGACGGCCCGTTCTTTCACACCATCACACCATTCACATTCTGCGTAATCTCACCCACCTCCCCCCAAGCCCCCCCGCCCTCTCTCTCTCTCTCTCTCTCTCTCGCCTGTGTGTGCGTGCGCGCGCGTGCGTGGAGATAGACGCTTAATAACAGGCGATACCAAAACACATTTGAAATCGACGTAGCGTTTCTTCATTCTGCGCAATTACGCACGGTCATCCATGGACACAGCTTGTCCTTGCCAAGACATTTTCAGTCGAATGAACCCCAAAACGGCTTAGGAGATTTTGTTTTCTGCGATCATTTGTTTAAATGTTTATATCGTAGGTATTCGGCAGCCTATAGGCTGTCCAGCATGTCTTTTGACGTCACGCGTCAACTTTTGTGATGTGCGCGTACTGCGGTTTTTAAGTTTCGGTCCCTGCACAACAGGCTGAGAAGTGGGATGGTTGGATGGAGTGGCTACAGACAACAGGAAATAATATCGAATTTTATAGGTCAGGTATTTTGGGAATACGCCTGAGGCGCGCCACGTGCGTAATGACGAGTATGCCCCTAAATAGAAGAATTTAGGCGTCGAGGCTTTATGAAGGCAAAGAGAGTATGCCAGAGTAGTTTACCCTGAGGGGGCAGTGGAAAGGAATTACTCATTTCTCACACCAACACCGGCACATCAGTGTGCGTCTATGTCATCACCGGACGGGTCTCCAAGTCCATGGATAAAAAGGAACAGAAGGCAGCAGAATGGTTGTTGTGGGAACGAGTAACGGAACCTTCGGTGGTGCAAACATGAGGTCGTCGTTTATGATAGAGGACAGGGTCGGTGGTGAAGATCCCGGGGGCTCCACCAACATGATGATCTCGGAGGCTCTTGCGCCCCGGCTGCTGATGATTGCGCAGGGCGCCGCAGAGGCTGCAGCAGCGGCAGCAGCGACTTCTCCGTCCACCTCCAGTCAGCCGCAGGTCATGGAGACGAACGGGACCCGGTGCGGCGAGCAGATCCTGAGCTACGGCCGGGTGGAGAAGGTCCTGATCGGCGGGGTCCTCACCATGCTCACGCTGTCCACCATCTGCGGGAACTTACTGGTGGTCATCTCCGTGTGCTTCGTCAAGAAGCTGCGCCAGCCGTCCAACTATCTGATCGTTTCTCTGGCCATGGCGGATCTGTCAGTGGCTCTGGCCGTGATGCCGTTCGTCAGTATCACAGACCTGATTGGAGGTCGGTGGATATTCGGACAGTTCTTCTGTAACGTTTTTATCGCCATGGATGTGATGTGCTGCACAGCGTCCATCATGAGTCTGTGCGTAATCAGCATTGACAGGTGAGATAAACTTATTCAATGCCTTCACCAAAGTGAAGATTTTTTGCATCGGAAAAGCAGTGAAACAATATGTCAAATATATTATATGAAGCTAGAATTATATGGACAAAGCAGAAAAGACAGCAGGGCAGATGTGAAACCCTTATTTTTATTCAATGATTGATGGAACTTTTACGCATGCAGGAACAAGATTTTTCACGTGTCGATTTGGTCAGAAATACACATTTTGGCAATATTTTATTCTTAAATACCACTGTCCCCCACCCCCACTCAGTCTCTTCTTATAAAAACCCCATTACGCAGTCAGTTACGGTATTTTAGCTCATTCCTCCGCGACACTGAAACACTGGATTTGTGTTATGGGGGCTCGAGCGCGGAGGTTCATTGTGGCTCAGGGTCTTCCTCAAGGACAAATTTGGTGAGACAGAGGGGCTGATGTGGGGATCAAACGTGTGACTTTTCGTCTTGGTTCCTTGTCCACTGTTCACCATGTTCCTGTCTAACGTTGAAAAGGGTCAGAGTGGGAGCTGAAATTCAGAAGTGATGTGGTGGAAATGACTCAAATTAACCCAAATTTAAAATAAAAAAGCTGTAATAATTGATTTCTCCTTTTTGTTGCCATCTAATTTCATTAACTTAATCTGTTTGATAAAATCATGAAATAATTTCATGAACACACACACCTGCATGTGCTGCATGTGTGTAAATATTGTTTTGAGTTTGAGTGTTGAACAGTTTGAACATAAATGAGTTCATGAGTGTGTCCTTTGACCACATTTCCATTCACTGTTGACCAGAGCTGTATTTAACACTGATCACATATGGTCCGTCTCAGCATCTTGGAGTTTCTCTTTCATTAAATTACCCAATTTCCCACCTGGGAACTGCATATGGCAACCACAAAGCGTTAAGCACCTTGCTCAAGGGCACCTTGTTCAGGGTGGGGGAGCATCACTTACTCAGGATAAGACAAGGCAACACTAGAAATGAAAGAAAAAACAATGACAGAGAATTAAGGTGAATTTGTTGAAGAGATCTTTCAATCTATTTTTCTCTGTAGGTATTTGGGTATCACAAAACCCCTGACTTATCCTGTCCGGCAAAACGGCTGCTGCATGGCCAAGATGATCCTTTCCGTGTGGCTCCTCTCAGCCTCCATCACCCTCCCCCCTCTTTTTGGCTGGGCGCAGAACGTCAACGACGGCAGAGTCTGCCTCATCAGTCAGGACTTCGGCTACACTGTGTACTCTACAGCTGTGGCGTTCTACATCCCCATGTCCGTGATGCTGATCATGTACTACAGGATCTACCGGGCAGCCAAACTCAGCGCTGCCAAGCACACCATCACCGGCTTCCCCAGGGAAGGGGAGCACGGTGCAGGGGTGGCTCCCCGAGGGGGAGGAGGGCACGAGGCTCACCAGCCAGCAGTATCAGGAGAAACAGGAAGTATTGAAGGGACTGAGGCTGAGCTGGAGGAGGAACCTGAGGAAGAGGAGGAGAGCTTGGACTGTGTGGCAGCTGCGCTGAAGCTCCAGCGTGAGGTGGAGGAAGAGTGCAGCACGCGTGTCTCTCGCCTCCTCAAGACTGGTGAACACCACCAGCGCCGGAAGAGGAAAAACCAGTCCATCTTCAAGCGAGAGCAGAAGGCGGCGGCCACTCTGGGCATCGTGGTCGGCGCCTTCACCTTCTGCTGGCTGCCGTTCTTCTTGGTGTCCACCGCCAGGCCGTTTGTCTGCGGCGTGGAGTGCAGCTGCGTGCCGCTCTGGCTGGAGAGAACACTGTTGTGGCTCGGGTACGCCAACTCCCTCATTAATCCTTTCATTTATGCTTTTTTCAACCGCGATCTGAGGACCACCTACAGTAACCTCCTGCGGTGCCGCTACAGGAACATCAATCGGAAGCTGTCGGCGGCCGGCATGCACGAGGCTCTGAAACTGGTGGAGAAGCCAGATACTGACGTGTAACGCTGGAGGTCATCAGTGATGCTGCAGAGACCAGCAGAGACAGTCGCCAGGGAAAACGCTCAGTGGGGCTTAAGCTGTGGCACAAGGCCACCACGCAGCCAGACTTTGTGCGATGGTTACTGAGGTGAGATGAGGCAGGATGCTGTGATTAAATGGATGCACATGAAGGTGCACAGAAGAGGATTGAGAAAAAAATTGAGGGAAAGGTCTGAACAATGGCTGCCAGTGCAGTGTACTCACAGCTGCTGAACGTACATTACCCCCATGGGGAGGTCCAACGATAACAAAGGTGGTCACTACCTGAGCGCATTCGAACCTGGCTGCTGCCCTGCTGAACGGTCTTTTGCACATTATACTGTTAGAAAAGTTCGTGGAGCTGCACGCTGGCTCTGCACTGGGCCACCACCATGCATGGAAGTTCTCAGTTGGCGGTGTCCTGTATTTTCAGTTTGAGCCAAGGAAAGCTCGTCCTCACGAACAAACATGGTCAAGTTTTCGGCGCTCAGTTGGCCCACGAAGCTAGAACACCAAATATCTCTCTTTATCACGGCGACACTGTTTCCCACTGCTTCTAAAAGTTGAATTTGCTTCAGCGGACAAGCGTAACGACAAGCGGACACGTTTTGATCAAAACTCAACTGACATGTAAAATTTGTACACAAGTGAATAGCCACGCTGTTTCTGGGACAAACCTTATTTTAGAGGTCAAAGTCGCTCCCTGTGGAGACCTGCTGTCCCTGACATGACTTTATATCTTATGATCATTATGTGTTGAATGTGCCAAAACTCAGTCATGACCACTACTTTGTTGAAAAACTATTTATGGATCAATTTATTTTAAAATCAGGCTGCTAATTTACGAACAATCAGTAGGTAGGTGATGGGATGGACGCCAACATGTTAGAGAGAAGAAGAACACCTGGGATGTTTTTCGACGTGTCTGTGCCTTTTCATCGGTTGTTAAAAGTTTGGCTGCAGCACATCAGAGTCTCTTTTCAAACTATGCACCTCATGTTTTAGATTTGACACAGTGTGCGACGGTCCCCCGGGCGCTCCACGTTAATTATGGCTCAGTCACACAATAGCTTGTGAAAAAGGCATTTTCAGGCAAAAGCTAACGTAGGAGTGGATCGCGGTTAAAACTCTCAGCTTTCACACTGGCCTACTTTTCTCTTCTGCATTCACAGTGACACTCTCTGAGTCTTTAAGGTCTTATCAATTGAGCAAATTAGGATTTTTTCCAGGAAATTTGAGAAAATGTTAAATAACCAACAGCCCAAACCCCAAAGATAACCGATTTACAGTGATAGAAAACAGACAGAAGCAGCAAATCCTTGCATTTGAGAAGCTGGTACCTGCACAATTTTGGCATTTTTGCTTGAAAAAAGACTCAAAATCTCTTGAAAACACAATTTAAAATCTTACGTGTTTCTCTAGAACACTCAGTGATTTATTAAACGTTAAAGCTAACCTGTGTCATCAGGACTGCGTGGGCGTGTGTGATCAGATTTGATTGACAGCGGCCCGGCAACATACCCCACAACCGTCACCCACTTTTGACTCAAATGTTGCTGATTGGTGCACAACAATATGTGACATCATCTTTTTCCAGCAGAGCTCCGCTGGCTTCAAACGAGCGAGAAAATCCAGGACAAAACGTGACGACAGGAAATGTTCCTGTGAAATAACCAAACTGTTCAAACCTGGCAGAACGCTCAGTTCTCATGCGCAGCCCCCTCACACTTAATAGTAAGAAGCCCATTGAGAAAGGAGGTATTAAACAATTCATCAGTTATTTCAGTATTATAGCCACCAACTTCAATATGCACCCTGGAAGGTGTCAGACTTTTAGGAACAAGGAGTAACTCTTTTACCTGCTCATCTTCTGCTATTATTGAGTTCTATGTGACACTAATTGCACAGACACAGTAACTAATATAGCAGTCTCCCGGGCTGTTAATGTAGGTTGAGGCTCAGAATAGGAATCTGATCTGAGAGCGGTTGATCGCAGGTATTTCATTGGCGTTTGCGAGCACCTCCCACAGAGATTAGGAGACTCTCAGCTCAGAGGTTTATCGTTTTAAAGCACAGGTTCAGCTCTGAGAAAAACGCAGCAGTGATTTAACGCACACATACAGTATGTGCACATTAAAATTCCAATTATGTTAATGCATATCCTGTGTACGATAACTGGAATAAGCTCCTCCTGTATGTGAGTGTAAGTACCCTGAACATGACAGCTGGGACATGCTTTGTCCTGTTTACGTCCACGTTTTCAGCGTGTTAATTCTCCTTTCTGCAGTCTTGATGTTGTGTTTTCAACACTTCAAGGGTGCCGACTGGACTTTTTTACTACTGGAATAGTCTGTGCTGCTGAAAATTTGTCCTCATTAACTTGAATTTTTGCTGCAAAGTGAGCAGGAGCAACAGAGGGCAGTTAGTTTAAAAAGAAATCTCTTTTTACTGAGGAAGCGTGAGGTCTGTAATTGCCACCTTTATTGTACTTTTAATCTTTAATTAAAGCTGCTCTGTGCAAGATTATTTAATACGAAATTACGCCCAACTTCTGAGCCTTAATCACTGAAAGAGACTGCAACAGAGGTGCTGTATATTCACCCACGGTGCCAAAATAAAATGCTGGCATTGGCTCGGATCAGAAAAAGGCCCAAAGTCGTCCAGAGAAAACTCAAAAACTCTTGTTTTTCTTGTTTTTTTGTTTTTACCTTTTTTCATCTCAGCTTCTATCAGGCTGGTGAACATGAGCATGCAGGAAATGTGGGCACAAAACCTGTAGAAAGTTACCTGTTGTGGCCATCTGGAGTCATTACCTTGTGAATTTGCCTGAACTAAGTCAGACTGAAATGGGTAGATAAATCTTCTGCTGTCATAGTTCATGGTTCTGTGCATTCATGCCTTCAGCCTTCGAAGTAAAGGAATTAGTTCACTTTTGGGGCTGTGAGCAGGAAAGATTGAGAACCACTGAACTGTACTCGGTCTGGTCTGGGCTCCGTGCCGTCATGGCGTAGCTCCATTTCCTGTCATAGAATGTACAGTATGGAGAGTGTGTGCCAGTGGATGTGATCAGGGGCAAATGTTTCCAGAAGAGCATCCAAAACAGAGTCCATCCAGAACCTCTGAGGAGCACAGCGTGATGCATTCAGCACGCATCCAGCACGAGGGAGAAGGGAGCTTATTGTTTACCTGCCATGATCTGCATCACTGGCGCTCTCTGCTTTCGATGGCGCCAGCTCAAGTGTGGATCGAACTGAAAGCTGACGAACAAGAAAAATAAGAAAAACACCCAGTTCGTCTCACACAGTATCTGACAGAACATCTGTTTCCACACAGACGGTTTCCAGGTGATGTTGTTATTAGGAAGACAGAGAACAGGGGAGATGTGTTAGATGGTAAATTAAAAGTAGAAACACACCTGCGACATTCAGGTCGTGGCCTCAGACAGGTGACCGAATGTGTCCTCGCACTGAAAAGAACAGAGTTAAGAGCCTTTCCCCTCCTGAGCGAGCGTCCCTGAAACACTCCACATAAACGTATCTGATCACAGAGTCACCTTCAGTGAGCGACGGCCAGAGCTCGCTCTCTCTGAGGCTTCACTCTTCTCCACCTGTGACCTGCTTATATTTCTGTTGGTATTATTTATTAAGTGAACGATGGTGCCAGACTAGCTGCTAGTACTTTTAAGGTGCAACTTTATCACAGAAATCGTGACGCCTTAATCTTTCATAATTTGCAGATTTTACTTTGTAGAGTGGTGGAGAATTCATTCCGACCACGTATTTTATTGATTTTACAATCTTTTGATGTTTATCTTTTCTTAAGTGACAAGACATAAAAACTGAAGGTGGAGGTGCACAGCAGTGGTTCCCAAAATGGGGATCAGGCCCCTGCAAAGAGGGGTCCCTGGATAAATTCAGGAGGTGGCAAGATGATTAATAAGGTACATATTTTTTTATTTGTTATAAGCTTTGTTGTATAATTGTGAAGATCTCTAAAAAATAAGAAAATAAAACAGGAAAAAATTACTCTGGTTGAACTGGTCACAACTGCTGTACGTATGCAACCTGTGATTTAGAGGTCAAAGGTCAGGAAGGTCGTCTGTGTTGATGGCAGCTAAAATGACACCAACCAAAGACCACGTCGAGCAAAGACACCGAGCTGAAGGCTTTGAAACGAGCGACGTGAAGGGTTTGGGTCGTCTCCGTTTGAGGAAACTGGCCTGAAATGCTTAGAAAATGTCTGTTAACATCAAAAATGATGGTAATTTTAAAGGGTAATGGACAAAACAAGATGACAAAAATCTTATCCTGGGTCTCCATTATTTAAGATATGGGTTGAAGAACTGGAGGCGACCGTCTGCTGATGATCGTTACTGTGCCAGAAATGTTTGAAATTTAGATTTGTGTGCCAACGGATGACAGCCTGTTGGGGATGTCCTAATCATAAGCTGCTTTTGACCAGAGAGGCCACAGTCAACTGGGCTGTAGTCCTGTTTCAGAGCATTTAATAACCTTTTTATAAAGCAGTTGTACCAAAGGGGATGTTCTTTTTACTGGGATTATACAGAACATACAACATTGATCCTACAGGACTTTGTACTGACTGCAGCGTCAAAGTGCACACAGCACAGAGCAGTCCTCTGCGGGGGCAACTTGCTTTTATATTCTTACAACCAACACGTGTATTGTGTACATACATTGCGATAAGACAGGAAAAGAAAAGGGAGGCGCCTTCATCGCTGTCTGGCGACCACACCAGTTGGGCTTAATGACCCATAAAGCTTGTCTTGCCATGCTTTATGGGTCTTATCTGCACGGATGCAATGCGTGTTTGACCAATCAAATTGCCAGATTCCTTGCATAATTACCAACACACAATTCCCGTGGACAAGACCGTAAAATGTGTTGTAGCTGCTGGTGAAACCGCGCTGTTCCAGTTATGGAAAGTTTTGCATTTTTAACTGAACTGCAGGTTTTTTAAGAAGCTTTTAAAAGAAGGTTTTATGACCATATGCTAAAAATGAAAGGTTGAAAGGACAACAGGATTCATGGCACAGATCTTATGTCTTAAGGTGAAGGTGTTCTACCATCAACACTGCAGTGAGCAGCCAACAATCAGTGGACGAGTGCAGCGATGGAAGTATTCCACCCTGTTTGAAATGTAAATATATTTTACAGCATGTACAGTTTTATCGGGGCTGTGGATGACGAACCAATGTGGTGAGGTGACATCATTTGCTCACATTAATCATGAAATACACTTAAAAAATGAGACAGGCTTGCTTCCTGTCAGTGTGAATACCTTCTTTCGTGTGAGCACTTCCTGTTCTGATCACCACCTTTGAGCCCCATCGCCTAGAAATGACGTCGATATACAACTAATTAGCAGCAGCAAATTCGTTTTGAAGGAAATGTAACACCAACGGAATGAGGAAATGTTAATTAACACACCTGGCAGGTTGCAAAATGTCGATACCATCAGCTCATCATGATCACAGCATCATCCAGCTGTTTGATGGTTCTGTTCGGGCACTGACAGCACTTGGTTCATGTTGGGGAAAGATCAGCTTCAATAAGGAAAAAGTCAACAGCAAAGTCAGGATCTTTAACCAAAGTGCTTTTGTTGCCTAAACTTGACCCCAGTCTGGACCTGAACTCTGGATTCTGGTGTCCCAGTCCTGCACTGTGCACCAAACATCCACCTGGACCACCTCCCTGTGACTCCAGCACGGTGCAGAAATGCTGTCAGCATGATGAATTATGGATGCGAATTAGTTGTATATAAATGTAACCACGAGCAGACAGTTTATGAGCAAGCTGTCACGACACGACACAACATCCTTACGTATATTTGTACAGGAATGAATCACAAGTTCATTTGTTATTCTCTGGCTGAGCTGCAAAAATCATATTTTGTAATAAAAACGATCCTAAACATCGACTCCTGCTCTTGTCTTGACCTCACGCAGAACCGTCACCTCAAATAAAGAAGACAAAACATTCAGTGACTTTTCATGATGGATCATTGTGACTTTGACAGAAAAAGTCATCATTACTGTTTTGATCATAATGAAATAAAGTACTGCTTGGTGTGAAAATAACTCTTGAAAGTGGAGTATTTGTTTTTCCATCTCATCAACCTGCATCACTTCACTGCAGCAAGGACACAAGTGTTAAAGGTCGTCAGCCCCTAAAACACAAGCAAAGTGCCACAAATGAATTTCCACTGTGCTGCAACATTTGCTCGTGATACTTAAAAGGTGATATTGATTTGGCGCGTCGCTCTAGGACAGTTCAGATGATAGAAGGCAGCGCAGTACAGAAGCTGTCACTGTAACTGAGAGGAGTGAGACGCCTATTCAACAGCTCTGACTGCTTTCTGTCATGCAGGGGGTGTGAGGCTAGCCTGCAACCACGACAAACACTTCAAAACACATGCACACATTCACATTATCCAGCAGCAAAACTGAGAGTACGGGGAGAAGGGCTGAACAGACTGAACAGACTGACTGTGTAGATGGAGATATGACAAAGGCACACAGATGGTTTGCTGTTTAAACTTTGCAGATTTATGTGAAGAACATTTATGTGAAGCGGAGCAACAGTTTAGGCAGAAATAATAAAACCTCGGAAAAAAAACCTAACAAATAATGAATTGAAATTTTTATGAGTGGAGCCAAAGAAACTGTTTCGCACATTTCCGATGTGTGAAGAAGTCAGTGAGGCTAAATGGCTCTAACTGTTAATCCCCATCTATCTAAAACCAAACGAACACAAAATCAGCCTGGAGGTCGTTTCAAACACCTCGTCAGTGCGGCTGAAAATAATTAAAAACTACACGGCGATAACTTCTGTTCAATAAAGCATCCATCGTGCTGGAACATTACTTACTAACTAGCTTCTTAATGGCTGCTTTGATTGTGTAACATTAAGCTGAACATTAGCGGCGCCAATTAGCACCATCGAGCACATCAATGACCAAGTACTACTACGACTACGCAGTATATAATCTGCATCAGTTAAACGTTCGCTGTTCATGAAGCCTATAAACCTTCCACCATTGTTTCACATAAATGCAACATACAGACAGAAAGAGTAGAAATGTAGTATAATTACTTCACTTTTCAGAACTGGACATCTTTCTGCTGACTTTGTGGAGCCTCGTGGGGACAGTCCAGACTGTGCGGGGGGGTCTCTCAATCAAAACACAAACATTTACCTTCGTTTTACTTTTTGGGCCGTTCTGTTCACGTTCGCGCTGTACAGGAACACCTTCAGCGACACAATGTGCAGCAAACGGCAATGAAAAATCGTGCTCCCTCAAGAGTTAGCAACACTAAGACAAACAACAATCAACAGTAGAGTGGTCAGCAAGCTAGTTCACCCACTTGAATTCAGATAATGTTCACATCTAACGTTACCGAGAGGTAGAAGAGGTCGGGTCCATCCAGAGCGCGATCGTCGATTGACTCATGAACTCTTGACAATGAACCAAAAAACCTACATTTCATAGTTCTGTAGAATCAGATCATTCTCAGTCACCGTCCTCTCTCCTCCGTGGACCCTCCATCAGCTCCCGGGCTGATGATTGGAGCCCACAGCAGCACACCAGCCGGACTACAGGAGGGAACTCCAGAGCTGTCTGAGAATCACTGAGCTTTTCTATTGGACGTAAGAGGCGTCACTACTGTTTGTTTTCATCGGCCAGCTGTTGTATTGAGGCTCAACCTGAGTATTTTCATTTGCTTTTTGAAATCCTGAAGGAGTTTTTGTTGAGATCAGGACTCACTCATTGCACTACAACTATAAAAGGCTAACACTATCAGCTCCTAAATCAGAATATATGGGACACAATAACTGGTGGAAACTTAGCTGTAACATTGTCTGAGCCTTGTCTGCCCTCGAAGCTTCTGATCTGAACCGGGATCTGAAACCGGATTCTGCTTTTACATTTATTTATTTCTGCCCTGCTGAATCACATTTATCAGTGGTAAACTAGTAAATTTACAGATTCCTGTTATGCAACAGCGCCTGGTGCAGCGTGAGAGCACAGCAATCTATTCTGGGACATATGAGGAAATTCATTCCGTGTTACTGAAATAGCAGGCAGGCATTGTTCTTTTCAGCGTGAGGGTTATGATCAATACACGCTTTGCAAGTACATCAATATTATTCATTTGCATTTCCTGTTAAAACAGACTGCAGCCTGACAGGACAATCGTTTTCCAGTCAGCGCAGACATTTTTCAACACATGAAGCAGCGATGCTGGTGTGACGGAGGTGAAGCTGGTCGACAGTGAAAAGGTAGCATTATACAGTGTGTTTAATCTGCTCTTTAAAAACACTACTGATGTGGACAAAGCCAGAAAAACACCAGAAAACATCAAATATGAGATTGCAGTCAGCGTGCGCATGTAAAGAACTGACACTGTGCTGTGAATGGGTTTGAATTAAGGTGGTATTATGACCTTTTAGGAAAAGATACTGTGCCTAAATATTGTAGTTATTGTAGCAATATTTAAGTATTATAACATGAAAGTACAAAAGCAGTGAGGAATTATACTTTTTCCCCCATAAATAATGTATTTGTCTTTGTTTGTCAAGCAAAGTTGACGTGTCAGACGAATGAAACTGTTTGTGAGATAAAATGAAGCCAGGACAACAAAAACACCATTAATCTGTGAACTTTCTTCAAGTCTCTCCCAGAAACACAGACTGAGGCTGCAGTGATTCCATCACAGATTAGACCTGCTTGTTGGTGATAACGACACATTTCCCTGTGACGGCAGCGATGTGGATGGATCCCAGACACAGCTCTGAAAAGTCAGATGAGTCACCTCTTTGATGTATAAATGCGCAAAAAAATAATTTAATCTGTGTTCTTATTAAATCAAATGAGATTAATGAGATTCAAAATGTGAGTGTAATTTTGGAGAAAGGGCGCCAAAATATATTAGTGAAAACACAGAAAGAGGGGAAAAATAAAGAGACAGCCTGGAAGACAGGAGGGTGATTCACTGCTCTGCATCATGTTTCACATTTTTTACAATCGACCTCTGTTCTCACCCCGAGCAGAGCACAACGTCATGTCCAAAGACTGCGACGTGGTTTTCCCTCAAACGTCTGAAGGCAGGCCGATCTGCTGGAAGCTGCTGCTGCTGAAGGTTTCTGGAGGCCTTTACGAGGACCGACGCTGCATTTCGTCCCCAAAGCAGCTGATTAAAATGTGATGTGTTAAATGTCACACAGCACACGAAGAACTTTCTATCTGAGTGTAAAAATACCAAGCACTGCCACTGTTTGTGCTTAATTCAAAGTATGTCTGATGAATACTTTTAAAACGTGTACTTCTAAGTAGATTAAGCTCAACTTAAATGTATTAAAATGAATATACTGATTCTGCAGTACTTACAGTAATATTTCAACGCTCTTATAAGAAGTGTTAGTGTACTTTGAATTGTACTTTTAAAGGCTGTGCTGAATTAAAAATACTTTTAATAGCAATATAGTGTACTTATGAACAGTACACTTATTTCAAGCCCTTTGTAATACACCATTAACAAGCTTAACTTTAATTTCACTTCATTTGAAGTATATTTAAGTATATTTCCAACACACTGGTGATGAATACAGTTGTACTACAAGTGTGTTTTGAATGCTCATGAATCTTGATTTTCGCTGGTGGACTTCAGGACACTTAAAGTTTGTTAAAGTTTTGCCAATTTAGCAACTACTTACACCTAAAATATAGTCAAGTATTACTCAAGCGGTACTCCAGGACTACTTGAGTACACTTAAGTATACTTGAGGGAGACAAAAAGAGCACAAAGTGTCCTTAATACATTCTTCATAAAGCGTAATTGAAGCATAATATTTTTGTTTCCCTGATGGTTCAGATTCAGACTGTAAACCTCAGTCTTTGGGTTCTTTCATTGAACTGCTGAGAAATCTGAAAAACACAGCGAGTCGTGATATTTTAGATAAAAGTGCACCTCTAGCTGTGTGTCAGAAGTTTGGGGAAAGCTTTTTCAACATGACAATACTCAGCTGAAGCTGCCATAAAGAAAACACCTTCCCAGTTTAGTGCGGGAGAACTTCACTGGCCTGCACGGCTGCCTGACCTCGACCCCGTCCAACACCTTTGGGATGAGCTGGAGACAGCGTCAGTCAGGACATCAGCGGTGCTGCGAATGTTCTCGCGGCCGAATGGGAGCAAATCCAACATCAGGAGGAAAACCTGAAACCAGAAGAGCAGAGACAACGTTAATGACAGCGGTTCTGGAGTGACACGCTGAACGAACGTGTACGGGAGTGACGGTCGAGGGTCTTTATGATGAGTTTCTCTCCTTTTTCTGTCTGTTACTGAAGTGGATTCTGTGTTTCCATCACTTCTGAGGACATTACATAGACTTACATGAACTTCCTGGAGACTCACCTTGACCTGAACCCAAGTTTTCACCCTAAAGTTCATTTATGTTATGACGACTTGTGTGTTGTCTCCATAAGGAAGGTGAGTCCTCACAATGTAAACAGATTTATGTCCCTATAACATGAGTAATACACACACACACACACACACACACACACAGCTGCAGGACCACAACAGCAGAGACAAAGAAGAAAAGGTCCTTTTTGGCTCATGGCCGCCGGTGGAGCCGCTGCTGCACACCACCTGGTGTCTTGCTCAAGGATGTTTGGTCATGCCAGGACGCAGGTGTCCACCAGAGCAGCGGGACACGTAACTGATGGAAACAACATACAGCACTGTAACGGCGCTCAGCGCACAGTTGAGCTTTGTGTGTGACTGTCAGAGAACTGCATCGATTTCGTGTTTTTATTGATCAAAGTGCACTTATGATTGATGTGACGCACTTTGTTGTCTCGCTCATTTACTTTGCTGCCCAGGGCGCCGTTTATGTGAGCGGCCGCTATTGATTCAGCCTTCACTCTAGGAAATATCACAAAGAGTGAATTCTGCTTTCTTCAAAACTCAGTGGACAGCAGGAGAGAAGCTGAGACTCCCAGAGGACTTCACACCTACTGCACCGCACTTTTACACAGAAGAAGAAGAAGAAGAAGAAGAAGAAGATTTTGTTGATTTGTGTGTTTTTTGCACGTTTTTGGCAAAGTCTGGCTTTGTGAGCTGCAATGTGAGAAGTTTGTTTTCCCCCACAGTCAAAAAGTGAGTATTGCTGCATGCCTGGTGAGATAGAGAGAGGAGGAGGAGGAGTGAGAAAGAGCGAAGGAGGCAGAGACAGAGAGATGGAGATGAAGAAGCGAAACAGGATGAAGAAAGAGTGGGAGGTAGAGAAAGTAAGGCTGAGGAGGAGAGAAAGCGCAGAGAAAAGAGATGAGACAAACTCAGACATGTGAAAGAAAGAGGGAACACGGTGATGGGAGGGGAGGAGAAATGTGGCAGAGAAGAGCTGCAAATGAATGAACGATGAAGAGATGAAGAGATGAAGAGGGAAACATGGCTGTCAAACTCACTCAGCGCTGAATCATTGGCTTTTAGTGTTATTGCTGTGACGTGAGCCAACTGCCTATGCTAATACGATGAGTCAAAGACATGTTGATTATGATGAGTCAGTGTCTGTGAGGAGGCGGCGGAAAAATAGTGGTGACTTCATCTGGACGGCCGTCACACTGATTTTGTCCTGGAGGAGGAGGCGCCGATTAATCTTTCATTTATCAACGAGGCAAAGATCAACCCCGTCTGCTCCCTGTCAGCGACCCCGCCGCCAATCATTCACATCCACGGCGAAGCTGCGCTGGAGGCCGAAGTTATTTCACGGGCTAATGGACGCAGCGTTAGCTAACGGGCAACTTATTCAACAAACATGGTTGAGTCCCTCCAGCTCTCATCGTAATTTAAAAGCTTTAATAGCAACAAACTGTGACGGCTAACAACAAACGACAGCTACAAGAGCGATTCAGAGGAGTGTTTTCTGATCTGCAGCGTTAACTTAAATTTGGTCCTTTTTGTCTTACTCATCCGATCTGTGAGAGAAGAAGAAGTCAGCTCAACCTGAAGTGCTGTGACTGCTGAACCAGCCATTTCCTGTCTGTGTTGGTGCTAAGCTACACAAAAAAAACCACTTCAGATCTATGCTGGGTTCGCTGAGATGAAACTGATACAGATTCCCTCATTTGACGTGGAAAACTTGCTAATTTTCTTCAATTTTCTTCTTTTGCAATGTTCTTTTGTGCACTGGCTGAATTTCTATCATAATGGATCAAATTACACCCAGCAGCAGCAGCAGCAGCAGCTGATTTAAACAAACACGCTGTGACAGACTGTCCTGCACCAGAGAGCAAAGTTAGCAACCAGCTAATGAAGAAAGCGGAGCCTCTAAAGAGCCACATCGAAGCTAAGAGCCGAGCGGATATTAGATTCAGCTGTGTGCTAACACAAAGGCCGTAACATCCTGACTAAGTACTGACAAAACCAATGAATCCAGTTTAAAAGTTTGACGTTTGGAGCCATTTGAAGACACAGTGAACACATTCAAAAACACTTTCATAAATCCTAGATCTCCTTTCACCGCCTCAACGCCACCGTCCAGCTTAAATGCTCGACATGTGGCCATTACAGAGCCCCCCCCCCACGAAGGCTTTTAGGATGTCTATGGCTGTATATCTCAAGAGCCATTTATTCACTCACACACACACACACACACACACACACGCACACACACACACACACACACACACACACTCAAGTGCGAGCTGGAAACATGCCCCATTGGATAACAGATTATGAATTTACATACTCATCTACTTTACATACAATATGGGATGTAATGTGCCCGCTCCTCATTAAAGCAGCAGTCTGTGCTGAGGCCTAATCCACGACTTTAACTTCTGATGCATTGAGAGGTCCTTTTTAAATTTACCATCTGAACTTTTAAAGTGGTTAAAAATTAAAGCCAATGTCTGTCTCAGCTTTTCAGGACCAGCCGGCCTGCCTCGTTTAGACGTGATACGCACTTCACACACACACGTTTCCCTCCTTTTCTTCACTTGTTGTCTTCCCAGAGAACATTTTTACGTTGAGCTGATATTTGCGTGAAAGTCCCTGAAAGCCAAAATAAACCATGTCAGGAGCCATCTGAGGCCTCCGCTCGCTTTGTTTGCGATCGCGACCTAAATACGTTTGTGATGTGGCTTGAGAGCAGTTTTTTCTCGTCATCTTCCTCACACGGTTTTGCTCCGTTTAAAGACTCCGTCCCATCCCTCCTCTGACACTTTCTTTCTTCTCGACGTTCATCCAGACATCTTCTTCTGTCTCATTCAAATTTCATCCATCGTCTTTCGCTCGTTTACTAATTCGATGTCTTGTTCTCCGTCGCTTTCAGAAACTCTTGCTTCAGACTTTTCTTTTTTTAATTCACCATCATCTCTCTCAGCTGCTGTCACTCTTTGTCTGCTTTTGTGTCACTGTCTTTTCTTTTTTGTTCACGAGCTGCATCTCTTGCCGCCTCCCTGCATGGATTTCTTTCACTTGCACAAACCAGACCTCTGACTCTGCCTCTCTTCCTCGTTTTCATTCACAATATCTGATTTCTCGCTGTTGTTATTGTCCTCCTCCGCCTCTGCCTCATTCTTTGGTGCATGCATTCTTCCTCTGTCTCATTCACGAGCCTCAATGCTCGCTCCGTCCCTCTGTTTCTCTGTTTTACTAGTTAGCCGTTTCTTCTGCCATGTTCTCCTCTTTCTGTAAAATTGGTGTTTTCATTTCTTTGCTTTTCGTGTATATTCTTTTGGTCCGTGACTCATTTTTACTTCCTGCTCACCTCTTCCTCATCACATGCAGCTGTCATGGCGCTAGTTGGTGTAATGCTGAGCACAGAGGACTCTGTTAAAGGAATGATACGGTGGATTCAGGCGGGCTAATCCCATTAACGGCTGGAATAAAAAAAAAAAAAAAACGGAGGGCCGCGGGAAAGAGTCGTCATTCTGATAAATTACTGTACCACAATGTAGGCGGGATAGGAAAGCTTATGGTGTCGTGAGTGCTCTCGCTGTCACCCTCTGAGAGTAATTCAGGAGTCCAAAATATTTAAAAATAAGCTCAAGTCCACTAAAAGCATTGTCTGGCCGCTGCCTCTTCCATGGTTTTGAAGCAGTGAGTATGAAGAGCTTGACAAGGAGACGATCCCTAAATAAACATGCCTTTGGTCAGGGTCGGGAGGATTACACCCCAGAAACTGCTTAGGAGGCAGCCGGGATCTTCAAAGAACTTGTAACCCAAAATTTCCAATTAAAAGGAAAAATCCTTTCATGTTTCTTCTCTCGCTCTTCATGATGTGAAGCTGAAAGAGCTTCTCTCTCTGTCGGTGAGTTCAGGGCGATGATGAATGATGAGGCAATGAGGAGCTTTGCTGACTTTGTTCAGTCATAATTCAAATATGTTAAACACACAAAGACACACATTTTAAAATGCTGCCTAAGTGTTCAGGACGCTGAAAAAGTGAAGGTTGTGTTACATTTGTGGAGAGACAGCAGTTGGAAAGGTAAGCTTTGTTAAAGTCTACAGGTGAAGTGTGTCCAGGTCAAGGTGAAGTAACGGCTGGCTGTGATGGATCTGAACAAACACACACTGACTGAAAGGACGTCTCGAAAAGAAGACGCTTTGTGACGGTGGAAACAATTACTCAGGTTTTAAATTAAATCTTTGGACATATTTAACACACTGATTTGGGTATAAAACTGCAATAATGTGGCACCTATACGGGATTGGTGTTGACCTGTTATGGGAAAGATTTCAGGTAAAGTTGTGTTGCTGATTTTCCTATTTGAACAAACCTGTTTTTACTACATATACAAACTCCTGTACAGCAGCTCAGAGCAGGACGAGCTGCTTAAATGCACTTAAATGTCTAAAGTTTAGCTGCAGCCTGTCAGTGAAGCTCAGATTCAAGTTTGATGAAGACAAATCACAAACCACAACGTCCTGCTCACTATTACACACTACGTGCAACAGTAATCAGATGTTGTTCTCATTAATAATACGCTAATTACTTACTTTTGTTTCTAGTAATCAGTTTGTGGTTATATAGAAGTTTATATTTAATGCATGTTAATTTTTGCCACCACAAGCTTCCTTCCTTCTCTTCATAAGTGAAGAATTTTCCCCAGAAAAACAGACAGTTGCACATAGCGTGACCTCAGTAAATCCAGTGGAATTCATAATTAACCTTCGTTAGCACGTCTCTTATTGTTTGCACAATCCCCCCCTGAAATGCATATGCGATGAGGAGAGGTGCCAACAGCGAGTCTGGCCTGGAGCACGAGCGTTCGGGCAGGAAAAACAGGCACCGGAGCAAATCAGGCCTGAACGAACAAAGCAAACAAACGTCCGCTGTCTGAGCGTCCCAGACCAAAGCCAGTCGCAGGTCATCGGCCAGGAGTCAGAGGACGGCCGCCGGAGCACCACGGAGATCCTTCACATCTAAAGACATCAAGAGCGTCCTTCAGCAAACACAGGGGTTACCGTCTCCCCACACATGACCACCTATCACATGACTGCAGGACCAGATCAGGGTCTGATGTCCGAGCTGTGAGCCTAAACACACCTTTGTGCGAAGAGTTTTAGGGATGCAAAAAATTGTCCGAGAAGCATATTCACAAATCATCTCGATGTATTAGAAATATAATGTCTTATTATTATCTTAGTGACCTTCTGGCTGAGAACCTCGGCTCCATTCTGTGTTTTTACATGGTCATAAACAACATCCTCAGCCCCGCTGCAGTTGTAATAGTTTCACCTTCCTGTTCTAAAATCCTCATTTACATATGAAAAGACCCTCAAATAACTCTGAACAAATCATGTTTGATTACCTGGCTCACTGACGGATGAAAGCTCTGCACAGAGACCCATGAGGAGGAGGAGGAGGAGGAGGAGGAGGAGGAGCTTTTAATGACCTTCATTTTCTTTTTGTGCAGCTCTCTTGCTCATTAGCGGCGATATTCAAAATATGAATGTCACTCAAAGTGAGTTTCACTAAGAGACGCGAACACATCAAACTATAATCCCACAAGACTGACGAGCTGCAGATTGAGCTAAACTAATAAACTGTAGAGTTTGCTGAGTCATGATTCTGAGCTCAGGATTCTTTGGGCAAACAGACTTACAGTGAAAGTACGTGGACACGCCGGCTCTTATATCTTAGTTTACTTTTGTCTGCCTCTCATGGTTTGGACCAAGCTCCAATTAAGGGAAATCTAAAGGTTTTAGCATGCATGAAATGAACTGGATCACACAACATGTTGTCTGACCCCCTCCAAAGCCAGATGTGTTCATACCTGCTCTGAATGGCCACAAGCAAATATGGTGCAAAAAGCCTGCAGTCATAACCTCCCACCTGCCTCCAAACACTCTGGTCTCGCTGTGCCATTGTACGGTATTTCCATGCAAATGACTTGTGCAAACGAGGGCAGCGGTGCATACTTTGAGCCAGTCTGGCTCTGTCAAACCCTGCCTCAGCACACCTCAGCAGACGGCACACCTGTCCGAAGTCGCACGCTGACCCACAAATACAACTGCGTCTATGCATCATTCAAAGGTCAAACACCCAATTAAAGCAACAATAACAAACATATTTTGGAGTGAGGGGGACTGTAATAATCAAGACCACATCAAGCCAGTGAAGAAAGGCTCTAATCAGGACAAAACCGTAAACTGCACACCCTCAGGGACGGCGCTGGCTCAGGAGGTACAGAGGGTCGTCGACTGATCGCAGCGGTTTGATCCCCGCCTCCTCCTCCCCCACTGGGGATGCACACACCAGTGCATTCATAATTGCCGGCCCCAAGCCTGGATAAACAGACAGCGGGGAGGGGTGGTGAGTCAGAAAGGGCATCTGGCATAAAAAGCCTCTTTTAAATCAGAAATGTGGATCTTCCATGTCAGGCAGGGCAGGATCCGCTGTGGTGACCCCTGACAGGTGCAGCTGAAACTGGATTTCCACTGGTCTCACATCGAGTAATGAACAAGTTCTGCTCGTGTGTGTTTTAAACGACAAAGCAGATGAAACAAATAAAGCGCAGCCTTTCATTCTGCAGCATACAATCATATTTTAGACAACAGCCTGTTTTCCAACAGCAGCTTGGTGCACTTCCTCTCCTGCTCCGACACACCTGCACAGACTCCAGGATGAAGAGGAACGCTGACTGTGAGCCGAAGCTCATCACCCGACATTAACTCCTTTCTGCTCTTCAGTCTGAATCCCTGCAGCAGGTCCCAAAAGGAGACTTCTAACATGACAGGTTCCACAATCAAATATGGAGTCCACATGCTTTTGGCCATGGAGTGTGTCTAATGAAGTGGAGGATTTGCTCAGCTGCAGGATTGTGGGCTCTGGATTCTTTGCCCAAGTATATCTCCCTGACCTTGTCTTGCCCTCAGCGAGAGTCCTATTTCCAGAATATAAAAGCTCAACCAAAAAGTCTTTTTTGGACCGAGACAAACAGAACAGCCGCACCTCTTCTCCTCTTTTTTCTGCCTGTGTTCATCTCTCCTTCTTCCCCACTTCTCCTCTCACCTTTCCACTCTCCCTCTCTCTCTCCTCTCTCTCTCTCTCTCTCTCTCTCTCTGGATGTTAGGCTTTTATTCTCTCATGAGAAAACGGGCGATGATTTGGTGCTTATCTGT
This sequence comes from Chaetodon trifasciatus, assembly GCA_037975065.1. NCBI lineage: Eukaryota > Metazoa > Chordata > Actinopteri > Chaetodontiformes > Chaetodontidae > Chaetodon > Chaetodon trifasciatus. Next base: position 1,589,954 of record JBBMOE010000078.1, read on the forward strand.
CTCTCGATCACGTATCCATGATTTTGTGTCACAGCTTCAGTTTGTTTACAATTCATCAGATCAAATCAAACAAAACCAAACAGGAAACACAAAAAAACACAGGAGTTTAAATCCTGTTTCTCTGTGTGCATCTGGATCATGTTTACTTGTTCTCAATGCATACACGAGTCTCCTGGATTAGCATTACTTACATGAGTGGGATAAGATTTACATTACATGTCAGCATTACACGAAGACCAATTTGATGGTGTTTGTGCACATCAGTGAGCACGGTACACTCAGACTATTAAAAGCACTGAAATCATTCTTTTGACGCGGCAACGACCACAGCTGACTGAGACAGATTAAGACACCTGTCAATCAAACATATGACAGGCTGCCAAACGTAATAAAATCAGCTTGAAAATCACAAACAAAACACAAGCTACAAAGAGTGAAATAGCTTCTGAGACGTCTTGTGGAAAGTGAAATAACAGACTAAGGATGCATGGCGAGATGTGAGGAAACGTGCGAGGAAACGAGGTAAGAAAAAGGGGAGTACATTTTTAGAGAAGTCCGAAGTGTTTGTGATGACGGCAGCAGCTGATCTCAGCTGTCTTTGAACAGCTGTGACGGAGTTCATTGTGTTAAAAGCAGTGAAGGCAGAGGCGGAGCAGCACTTCCTCTCTGTAACCGTTACCTGTTAACACCTGCACATGAGTAACGACCTGCATTCTGCACTCACACTGTGTCCTGCTCAGAGGCGCAGGAACCATTCCTACTGGCTGAGAGCCTTTATATTATTTATTCATTATTTGCATCGGTTTTTATTGATATTCTGATCGTGAATTCATTATTTAATAAGCCAGAATATGATTATGGTGTCTTTTGAGCACTGGAAATAATTTATTAGGCTAAATGTTTCAGGGAAAATGAAATTATGTCATCCATACCCCCGACACTCGTCAGCCTCACATGTGACTGGATGGAAATGATGATGAACGGTGTAATCAGGGTTTCTTGCTGAGTGACAGACTCTTCAGCTGTATCCATAACAAAAGTTAATGGAGGAAATAACAGAAATGAATGATGAATAAATAAATGAGGAAAGTTTGCAGTCCATGTTGTTCAGACTTACAGTTAACACAGATTTGTAATTAGATGGTGGATGAGAAAACAAATTGAGTATCTGTTGTCTCTCTTCACTGCTGTGTGATGTTGTGATCAGGCAGCAGCCTCCAGGGCTGAAAAATGAAGCCAGCGTGGAAGAAGGCAAAACCTGCAGTTCCACAAACGGCCACTTGAGGCTGGCTTGTTAAGAAGACTGAGAGATACTTGAACAGTGACGGAACAGGAAGCCAGTGAGCTGTTAGATGAAAACAGGCTGCGCACCTCCAACTCTCAGCAAAGTAACCAACTTCTTCTACTGTAACCTGTGGTTCTGTGAGAAACTACTTGCACTGTGCACAGCATGAAATCAAACGTTATGTTTAGCAAACTTGTTAATCAAAATATCAGTTTGTAAGGTTACTCCTCTGTTGTACCGTGGCTGCTAAAACCATGAAAAAGGCAAAAGCTGCTCTCTTGTGTTCTGGGCTACTGTAGAAACATGGCGGTGCAACATGCCGGACTACAAAAAGCTCATTCTGGGGTAAAAGATCTGCAACAGATCCTCCTGAATCCCACACACTGATCCTTTCTGGACTACTTTAAGGTTCGCTGTGACACAAGACGAGATGTGTTTACCAATTTCTAAGCAAAATGGTGACCTTTGTTCATCTCTAACAGAGGTGTTTTAGTAGCTTAAACCTAACCACATGGGAGACGTGGGACAAAAACCCTGTCTCCAATGTCAAAGTGCATTATATATGTCCACCATCCAGGCAGGTTGGACTTTACGGACTGAAGAACATGCTTCCTCCAAAAGTTATGAGGCAGAAACTGCTAGCTGTAATAAACTTTTAGGAGACACGGTTGGACAATGAGGGTTGCTGCTTGCTGTTACTCCTCTCTACGCTCTTTAGCTAGTAAGATTACTTTACTTTATTAAAAAAAAGAGCTCAAAGATTCCTCAATGGGCACAAAACCTTCCTCGTAATTGTCCCACAGGGGCATGGTAGGAAATGACAATATGCTAACAAGCCAGCTGTCTTCATGTTATGTGTCGCTTTGTCATTTTTATTGTCATCATGTCCTTGAGAAAGATAATTACTCAAAAAAAAAAAAAAAATCAATCTTCCTCTTCCTGACAAGTGCAAGTCAGCACTTCACACTCATCACACTTCACCTGCTTTTCATGAAATGACACAGCAGGTTATTTGGCAGCTCAAGCTACCAACGTGTCTGCTCCAACACTGGTTCACATGATGATCGGATTGACGGTTAAGGTTTAGGTGTAGCTGCTAAAACGTGGTTTCAAGCAGCCATGTTTGACAGAAACCAGCGCTAAGTGGAAGGAGACGGGATGTGGAAGCAGGTCCCTTTTATCCTCCAGATCCTCCTTTTTGTACTGATAGAACAACATCATACGACTTCCTCTTCCCTCCTGAGAGTCATAACCCACACATCTGACATATAAATGAACACCTGTCACATTCAAGCCCTCGCTAAACGAGTTCACACAACAGTGATGAAGCCTGTCAGCGGCAGGTAAATCTGTTTGTCGCAGTTTGTAAATCTGATGCCGGTGGTGATATTCTGTAAGGTGTGTTTCACTTCAAAGAGCTCTGACTGGTTCGAGCTGAAGCAGGGAACGACCTCAGCGATCGAGGAGGCTGCAGCACCTGGCGGAACATGGCATCATGAGGGCGTCCAGTGTTTGTGTAATTACTCTCACTGCCAGCAGGGGGAGACAAAGCTTCTGGACTTCACGTTTAAGTGTGTGACCAAATGACCAATGCTGCCATTCAAACGGTGAGGACAGTCTCTCACATGTTGCTTATTATTACATCATTATCCCAAGCTTATGTTAATTAATGATTAATTAAATTGGTGTTATTTTTTGAGACAGGTCCCAAACTTTCACCTTTCCTGTCTCCGAGTTAAAAAACTCCATCCTTAATGCCAAAGTCCTGCTGCTTACACAAATCAAAGCCTTGTTTCTGCATCACTGCTTGCCATTGACCATCTGGTGTCAACCGGTTGCACATTGAGCCAAACCCCCCAGACATTCTGGCAACGACTACGTAAAATAATTTGACCCTTTTTTGCATAAATGTACGAGACAGTCAAATGGGAGCATTTAAACTTGTCATTGCTTTTTTTTTTTTACTCCCTTTTCCAAACAAAGGACCACAGTCACAAACTCAAAGCACACAAACAATTAACTTGGACCAAAAAGGACCAATAAAGGATTTGTAAGGTGAATGTGTTTACTCTTAACAATAAAACTTGAAATGGCTGTTTTACCTCCTGCCTTACGTCTTTGTCGGCTCACGTTTCGTCTCGCTGAGTGTTTTGTGATGCAATCTTAGATTCAGCACGAGCAAATAAAACACGTCACTGAGCTCCTTTTCTGCAGCTTTATTTCTTTTCCACTATTCCTTTTCTTTTTACTCGGCATTAAACAATAAAACAGGTCATTTGACCTTGATTCAAAAGAAAATTGCCAAGAAAATGACTTTGAGGGGATCCAGCGGTCCAGAGGAAACGTGCCTCTACTCAACACGTTTGTGCTTTCTGCTTTATTTTAGCTGAATTTTCCCAGCCTGGTTTTCATCTTGTGAACTATCGATTGCGAATGTACATATGAACGTTGCTGTATGGGCGGTTTGACACTTAAATTCTGTGTCAACATGCACAAAAAACCCACAGCTGAATGCAACAAGGCATTCTGGGATATGCAGAAAAGCAGAAGTGGATGAGAGAACATTTCAAAACAAAGTAAGAGAGAAAATATTTCCTAATATGCATTAAACTGTAAAAGGATCAGAGGCCCTAAAGTAGTTTGCCCGAGAGCTCTGTTCGAGTGATAATCAGAGGATTAAACGGTTTCTCATTAAGGACTTTGATTTTTCTGTGTGTTACGACGTTTAAACAGCTGCTCGAGTCGCTGGCACAACTTAAGGCCTCCACCTCCACATTCATTGATTGTAAATGCTTTTTCTCCACTGGCTGCATACCTGTCAGATCTGAGAGTGGATTAAATAAAGACGTGTTTTTATGTGAAGGGTCACATTCTGTAAAACTTCAGCAGTTAAAATCCGCCTCAGAAAATCTTCTAAATTTCGTCTTTATTGATTTTAAAAGGAGACTCATAAAAGTTGTTATTTCCCCCTTTGGGCGGAAACGATTCGGACGTCCTGCTGTTCATCCTAATTCATGTCAGAGGCCGGAAGCAGCAGGCCGGGCCGTGAATCCTTCGACCGTCTGGAAATATCTGGATGAGGAAACACAGAAGTGTCCGTGTAACTTTGAACACAGCAAATAAAGCTGCTAAATGGAGTTTGTGTGGAAGACATGTCACCTCTAATAAGATGGATTTTCAGTAAACGTGGCAGCACAGCAGGTCGGGCACTTCACACTTTATGACTGGTGGTTCTCAGCAGCTGTGAGGCGTGAATGTGTGTAAACTGCACGAATGTAAAGAGAAGCTTGGCTGGAAAAGAGCACGGCGCTCAGTCGACCTTCACCAGAATAAAGACAGAAACAGAGAAACTTCTGGATAAAATCAGTTTGTTTTCATGCAAACGTTGGTGACCATGAAATATTTAAAGTCTCATTTCTGGGCCGGATACGCCTCCTTTCTCTGCCCACGTCTCCGAATCCTCCGTCACTCTTTAATATTTGATTTGTTGTTTTAATGACTGATGGACTGACTGACAGACAGGTTACGTAAGATGATGCTCGACCTCAGACGAGTGTTGAATTACCTTTTCAGACCTGCGTGGATCTATTTTTAGGGGCTGCAAAAAATAACAAATCAGAACGAGCGTCATAATACTGTTTGCAGTTTGATGGAGGGATGTTGATGATTCTTCTATTCGTGGAGGCTCATCAGTAGTGAAGCAAGCTAAGTTTGTCCTCAGGTTATGGAGTCATTGAAATCAGTGGGAAAGCTGGCCTGATGGTGACTCTGATGAAGGTCAGGAGGTCACTGAAATCATTAGGAATCATCCTCACAGAAACATGAATATTCATGCAAAAGGTCACAAGAGACTGACTGAGGAGGGAGATCAGTGTGAAGAGACTCAGAGTGAAGTGAGAAAGTTTAGACAATCACATCCAAATAATAAGCAGAAAATCCAATAATCATTTATAAGGTGTGACGACGCATTCGAGTTACTGTCTGGGGATTTTGTCGGAAATAAGTGTTCTCACATCGTCATTATCCCTCTGATTGTGTTTTGCAGATGCATAAATAAATCAAATTAAATGAAATTAAAAAAAAACACACCTGTGTAAGAGGATTTAAAGCAGAAGAGATTTTACTGTCAGTGTTTTCTTAGCGCCACAATGGAGCATGCAGAGGAAGCTGAAGCCGGCAAATGAAGCTCAGTTTGAACTTGGTATGGAGGCCTGGAAGGGACACGCAGGTCAAAAGACAAACTGTGCAGGATTGTCCTGAAACTATCTGCAGAGACGCTGCAGCCTTTGGGCAGGGGGGTGTAGCCCCCAGCCAATTACAGCACGCAGGTGAGGTCGGGACTTTATACAAAGGTGGAGACCAGTGCCAGACTGCAGCACCCCAGAGAGGCTGTGAAAACGGCGGCCACAGTCACCAAAGTTCCTGCATAGTGTCGCTGCAGGATGAGAGGAACCCTTTGGGCCTGAGATCTTACTGGAGCTGCCGCTGCTGCTGCTGGGAAGCAAGTAAAGATTTCTCAGGATGACACAAAAACTTTTGTGAGACGCTGAAACAGCGTTTGCCTTCCAGTCTCTCCACCATCCTCCACCTTTCCTCCCCCTCCGTTCATCTTCCTCCCTCCTCCTCCTCCAGCAGCATCACTCTCTGCTCTTATGTAATCAAGCGAAGCACATGTGTTGAGCTGACCTTATTTATCTCCCCAGTGGCCCACCTCTTTGAAACACACACACACACACACACACACACACACACACACACACACACAAATGCAAATGTGGATATACTGAAATTCAGATGCGTGGAGTCACACAAATGCATGAGTGCCATATATGCACACGCACACACACCCTGCAGAGTGGCCAGCTGTCCGGCGTCTTTGCGCCCGACTCGTTCTGCCTGAGCTGTCAGGTCACATGACCAGGGGCCATCGCTGAGAGACATGAAACACAGCATCCTCCATGAATTAATTATGGCCAAAAATAGCAGAAAGAGCAGAAGTCTTTGTTGTTGCAGACGGGTGTGTAGCGTTGTGTATTTGTGTGTGTGTGTGTTTGTGTGTGTGTGAGAGACGGAGAGAGATTTTGGGTCAGTGAGGATAATTATTAAGATCTGAATTCAGGGTTAAGGAATGAATGAGTCTGCTGTTTTCAAATGTCCTCATGATTAGAAGAGCATAAGGAAAGTGTGTGTGTGTGTGTGTGTGTGTTTGGATGAGAACAATTATGATAATATAAACTTTATCTAAAACACAGCTTCAAAGTGTTTTACGCTGATTGCAAAGGTGTTTGCATCCTTATGTATTAATCTGGACTTTGGAAGATCCAGGAAAGACGAATCTGAAGGAGCATCGGGCAGTAAAGGATCTGTTAAATAAGTTGGGGTGAGGCCTCAGTTAACTTAAAATCCTTGTGAGCTGAACCAGCATCGTGTGTTATGTGCGTGAAAGAAATCTGTAAATCTGTTTCTGCTTTTTCTGATTTCACAGAGACCGACTCTCTGACACACGAGCAGGAACCTGGTTAGCCGGCAGCTCGCCGTCTAACAGCTCGCTGTCGCTGCTCCTGGTGTTCCATTACTCCCTGAAACACATGAAACTGACCCGCTCGCAGCGAGCACAGCCACACGGAGAGCTGATTGCAGAATGCAGACGCACTGCAGAAAAAGTACCAACCATGAGTACTTTCAGAAATGTGGTTTGATTTCTATTTCTATGTCATGAACGTTTGCTTTGCACAGGAAGGAAAGCATGGCGGTGCATTAGCAGACAGCATGAGCAGGTGTGAAAGGTCACCTTAATAAAGAGAAATTAAAAAAGCAGTGCACAAGCTACAGTAAACTGCAGGTGACCAATGAACAGACTGATCTAACACCATCGTCACACTCGGAGGTGTCCTGGGCCACTTCAGCCTCTGTGTGCTGCTCTTTCCTCATTGGTCATTGTATCAGAACAGGACACCTTGCTGTGCGGTCGATGATGTCAGCCGTGCCTCTTATGGCAGCACCGCTGAACAAACTGCAGCCGCCGACCAACACGACACCCCAGCAGCTCAAATCCACCCTGAAACCCAAACAGCGTAAATCAAAAAGACCTTCGCCAGGAGCCGTCAGGGCTGGGCCGCTTGGACTTGACCCCCGTTCACACCTTCACCTTGAGATCACATGTAATTTTCTGGATATAAATAACACATTTTCTGACTCCTGATTCGAGTAGATGGATGATCCAAATTTCCACCCGAATCATCTCATAGCGCTCATTAATTTCCACTGCGGCCTCGTTTATTCTTGGCCTGACATTGATAGAACAAAAAGCCGATCTCACTGCAGCGCAGGGCTGGATTAGGACGGCCTGCAGCAAAAATGAGCCCTGCTGATTCCCCCTTTTCTCCCTCTGTCTGTGCATATATCAGGAAGATGTTAATTTGATTCAGATGTATTTAGTAATGTGTGCAGTGTAAGCACAACATAAACCCACAGACATGATCACAGCCTGACAAGTAGATTTTGCATGAAATGAGCTGGGAGCCCCCTGTGTTTGGTAAAATCTTGGCGTTAATTTGCAATAATCTGGATTTTTTAGTGCAGAGATTAAAGACACCGCAGAACTTTTCACTCTTAATTTGAGGTTCCACGTTCCAGTGACGACGTCGTGGTAATGGCACTGCTGTGAAGTTCTGTCTGTCTGTGTTAATCAGCTAACAGCGGAGTCCATGCGAAGGTCTGTCAGTCTGAACCCGACCTGAACTGCAGGCAGTCGAATTCAGCTGAACTGAATCAACTTCAGCACTTGAGGGCAGAAGACAAAGAGAGCGCCTCCGTCACTTTCCATTTTCCCCCTGGCTTCATCCGTCCCCTCTCAGAGCTCTTCCTCAGAAAGCCTTCCCATCACTCCATCCAATATTCACCAGAAGTGCTGCAGTGTTGGGTGGAAGGTGTGTGTGCACATACACTTTGCTTTAAGTGTGTGTTCTGAGCTTGTTCCTGCAGCTTTTAGCGGCGTACCTGAAATCCAGCGCGTTCACCTGAGGTCAGTAAGAAGTCGGCAGATTGTCGTCACCATGTAATGTAAGTGAACGGGGTCAGTCTGAAAGCTTCATCAGGCTGACGGCATCGTCCTCGTGTAATTATAAAAAGGTCGTTTGTATCTGGAAACTGACTCTTTATAGGCGTAACTGCACTTTCAGAGGACACGGAGCTCATTCTACACTCAATGAAATGTAGCTTCAGCTCTTTCACAATGAATTTTCTTGGCATGAATGACTAGAAAGTATTAATTTTGCAAAACATTTCAGTTCCTCTCAAGGTAATTAGTTAATTAGACGGAAGACAGAAAATGGTATTAATTCATGGAAATAGAAAAGAGTCTTTAGAAAAGTTAAAAACAAAAACTGCACAGAGGATCTGAGGCAGCACAAATGAAAGACATCAGACTGCAGCAGTTTGGGTAATGATTTGCAATATGTTCCTATTAAGAGCTGATTAAAGAATTCAGAAGAAATGAGCTGAAAATAAATTAACAAACTTTCCTGTAAAACACACAAAACTGAATATTTCACTTCCAGACTCCAGGCTGCTCTTTGTCATTTACCTCAGTGTATTTCAGACATTGGGACACATAATTCAGCCTGTGACTCACAGCGCTGAAACCAGCCCACAGCCTGAATCTTTGACGTCTCTCTCCATCAAAGGTTTGATCAGCAGGTCTTAATTTAGATCCGATTAAATCGAGTGTGGTACGTACGATGTGTTACATCGACAGTCAGGGTGCTACAATTTTTAACATCCTGAATATTTGGCTGCTTGTGTTTGTGACTCACTCTGCAGGTGGAACAGTAGAGCCTGTTCAGTGGAAATGAACTGTAAATGTCAGCTGGCACAGAACATCTGTGACCTCAGAGCTGAACCCTCTGGAGGTCGTCTCCTCATCAGTATCTCATTTACGTCTGCAGGACATTAAACATGTTTCTAAATAAACATTATTTTTAAGATTTTCAGGGCTTCTTAGACGCACAGCTCAGACTTCCAGTGAAAAAGGCACAAAAAAAAGATTGAATAAAATCACTTTACATGGAAATAGTATTATATAGTATTATATTTAAATTATTTAAATTTCGGGTTCCTGGCAGCCAAAATCAACTTGAACTCCAGAGAGTTCAAGAACAATTTATTTAAACCCTTCCAAGGCACTGCACACATATTTACATTCTGTTCTTCCTCCTCTTGTTTTAGTTGTTCTTGTTCCGGAGCCAGAATCAACCTGCAGACACTTGAAACTCGCCCGGGTAAAGTAATCCATCACAGTGACCAAATTAATTATTGCCAAGGTTGCTTCACCATTGTGCGCACTGATGTGATAACGCTGCAGATCTTCAGGTGCGTGCTCGCACATTTGGGACATGAACAAGCGTCACGTTTGTGTGCTGCCGATGCAAAACAAATCCAGAGGAGACAGCCTGTGATGGGCGATCATGCACGTCGTGACAGTTTTGACAAGGATCTGTTTGCTTCTCTCTTTAAACAACTTGCTTCTGTTTTGTTGGCAAGCACATGCAAAATTAATTTTTCCAACTTGGAAGCTCTGCTCTGCTCTCATTAAGGACGCCTGATGATTACTTACTGCCGTGGCAGCCTGACAGACCTGGAGACGCACAGTAATACTGTGAAACAAAGTTAATGTCAGCCCGGACACCATAAAGCTACGAGCATGAAGAGCTGAAGCTGTGAGATAGTCTGGATGGAACCAGGCCTGCAGCTCCTGTTTCCTCTCTGTCAATAGTACAGACGCTTTATTCTATTCAAGACCAACACATGCTGATCCACGCCGGAGCCATCAGAAGTATTTTACTGTTGACGGATCACTTTCAGCCATGTCAGAGCTGTGATATGTTCCTGCTGATGAAGTCTTTGGTAGGTTTGAGCTGAGGCCTCCTTTGTTGCATGCCACCCCACCCCCCCTTCCTGTTTCCTGTCTGCGTCTTCTCTGCTGCCGCCCAATAGAAGCATAAATGCCCCAAAAGTCATCTTAAGACAAGATAAGAAGCATTGGGCAGAATGAAATCAGCTGATCAGTTTTTATAGTTACAAGCAGCCACAGAGAGCCATGAGATGTCAGAGGAGCTGAAGGCTCTACTGAGGTTTGTGCAAGCCAGCACACCTCCAACATGTCACCGACACCTTTTAACTACAGCAGAAAACGCTCCAACACGGCCACCGCCATCCAGAAATGGCACACGGGACACAGAGTCCATCTCCCTGCCTGTGCTCAGACACGAGCAGACGCTTTGAGGATGAGCTCGGGTTTGGTTCAGATTTCCATGTTTCCCATCAGAACGAGCATCTGCATCCAAACTGTCATTCACAGATTTGACCGTCGCTCGCTGCTGAGTGGAGGTCCTGTCGAGGGAAATGACAGCTTCCATTCGTAAAGACTGTCCGTTGTACTCGAGGGAGCAGAAGAAGGGAAGGACGGTGATGATACAGTAAACCTCAGGTAGGATTTCTATCAGCACATCTACGGCCATTTACCATCAGGGATCAAAAGTCCTGAGCTGAGAGTCGCTCTGCTGTTGATGCTTTTCAGGACTGGCTTCTGGTGGAGGAGACAGCGTTATCACTGTCTTTAATGCCAACTATAGAGGCTGTGTACAAAAAGTATTCATAAAAGCCTTGTGAAGAATGACTCAATTTCACAGTGGGTTTTCAAAATATGAGTAATAAAATAGTGTCTTTGGGCTACTGCACAATAAAACCATATAGCACAATAAAAATGAATAAGTACAGTCAAAATGTATAATATTGCACAAGTTGCACAGATGTAATGTATATTAATGTATGATGACATAAATAATGGAGGAGCGCAACACAACCTGGACCTCTGCATCGATTCATCTGCAGCTTGGAAATGAATGACTGCATTTTAAATTAGTAACAATCATCCGGTTTGTTTTGGAAAGAAAGGCAAATCTTAGATATCATGATATGACTGGTTCAAATGTAGTTTAAAGAACTTTGCTAACCGTCAGCAGTGCAGCTGAGAGCCTCCATGTTTCCATCGCATCGTTTTGTAGACTGGAGTCACGTCCTGAGTCTTTTCATTTAACTGTGACTGCGCAGGAGATGCTCAGACCCAGAGCTGCTGCAGTGTGTGGGACTCGTTCTGAAGCGTGACCTTGACCCTTGAATTCTTTAGTCATGGTCGCTGTTAATGTTGGTGTTGTGGCAACCGGCCAATTAAAACTCACTTGTCTGGTCACATATCATCAGCAGAGTCAGTGAATGTAGAACATGGTTATGACTCACTGTACGAGCATTTTTTCCCCTGTTGTGCTTATGTTATATGATTTAATGAGGCATGAAATATCTTTAAGTGTGATTCCCCCATCCGCTGGGTCGAGCTTTGCCCTTGTTTTTTTTTTTTTTTTTTTTTTTTCCTACAACATCCAGCTTCACAGTGAACAAACAATAAAAAAACCTAAAAAATGACACGTGAGTGCAGGACGAGGACAGCTTCTTTCCACTGTGTGCTGCTGAACTCTATGCGGCTCTGTCGGAGTAATTTGTGGTTCTGAACACGCTCGAAAAACTCTTCCTTTGGAAAAATAAATGTTAATGCAATTCAGCGCACTCAATCACTGCAATTTGATTTGATCTCTGACCCTCATCTGTTTTCTGTTCTTTCTGTCTGTGACCTTGAAGAGTGCGGGCTGCCGGTGTGAATTAAAAGGTGTCAAACGCCGGCTCAAGTGCATTAGTGGGTGAGAAAGCGTCTTTTTTTCCACTTAGAGTACATCACACTGCGAAGGTGTCAGGTCCTCGTGGAATAAATCTATATTATTTCTTGCCTAAAGCTGAGCGCGGCCATCTGTTCGATGGTGTAACGCACGAGGTGCTGGTTCGCCCTGCTTCATCATGATGAGTGTGAAAGCAGTGGGAAATAGAAACAAGGGCGAGCTACACAGTAAAGTCATGCTAATGTAAAGAGATGGACATTAAATGAGATCAAGCACAGATATAAGGTACATATGGTTTGTTAGACAGGCCCCTTTTGAATTATTTAGCAGAACATGTCTCCTGTCTGAGGGGTGAAAGGGTGAGTTTAGAGCTGCTTTAGTGTGCTCCTCGAGCGATGGAGCACCACCACAGATGGTTTATCTTCGGTTATGTCTGCACACATGACACTGGATCTGTCTCTCCAGACGTCCACGGTGCCGGATCAGGTGATGACGGTGCGTGAAGCTCCTGCAGTAAAGAGAGACTACAAAACCCTGCAACCTGACCAACAGCTGCCTTTCATGACCTGCATGACATCCAAAGATGGCGATGGCTTTCTCTTCACAGTATCCACAGTGTACATAGTCCCGATTCCCAAACACTGTGCAGAACATAAACGAACAGAACGTCATAAGTTGCTCATCCTAAAGCTGCTTGTTGGGCATCCAAACTCCACTGAAGAGCATGAACTTTATCCAGTTGTCCTGCAGCAGTTTCATGCTGTAATGACTCTTGAGATTCCTGGAATGAACAAACAAACTGCTGGTTTGCACGTCATTCATCTGCACCTGAATGAATGATCGCAGGCCGGATCAAGCAGAGGCCAGAGCTTCCTCACCCCCTGCACAAAGTCATTGATTGACTAAAAGCTTGGAAAAGGCGATGGATTAATCAAAGCTGAAAACAACCAGCAGTCGTTAAAAAGTTAATAAACTTAAGAAAGCGGTTTGTTTCCTGTCACTTTGTGTTTCAGTGCATGAATGAGCTGTACTCGCTGTTAAAACAGTGTTTTTAGACAGCGTTATGTCAGTGCTGCTGTGTTTCAGCCCGTTCAGTTAAACTTTAAACGTCTTTGGATGTGGTTCCTCCTCTTCAGAGCCTTGTTTCATAAAGCAGATATTTCTCATTTCCTCTGTTCTGCTGCCACCGACACGACTGATGTGGCTGTTTATGCAGGTTTATTCACACAAGTACATTACTACCTAATAACTGAGTGCAAAAATTGTCTTTTGTGTGAGGTTGCAAAACCCCATTTGCCCTTCTCTTACTTATCTCCTTCTCCTCTTTGATTTATCCCATCACTACCTGCTGCTGCTGCTGCTGCTGTTATAGCCCAATTCCCCCTCAGGGATGACAACAACTAATCTAGCCTATTGATATTTCCAGTAGCTTCATCTTGTATAATCCTAACAAACTGCTCTGCGCTCTCTGATACGGTTTTCAGTTTGTCAATCCCCGAGGCCTCAGGATTTACAGATGGAGTGTGTGTTTGTGTGCGCACATTTATCTGGCTGTCTTTGTATAAATCACTGGTGCTTGTGGTCCGTGCCCTTGAAGAAAAGGCCGTGCTCCAGCTGCATTATTGAGATGACGTCCAATCTGTTCGACGCAGCAGAGTTTCAGATCTATCAGCGCGGGTCACTTCTGGTGAACCTGCGGTCGAGACCGTTTGCAGGTTAGACCTTCACAAACATCGCAGCCGGATTCTATCCTTGCTAATGTGCCCTTGAGCAAGACACCAATTCCCCTGAGATGATTTATGAAGATTACAGCCACAAAGTCAATTCTGGGGGTAGAAGTAGAGTACATCTTAGGTCACAATGTAAGACGGGTTCTTTCTGCTCCTGCTGTTGGATTTACGGCTTAAAATTGTTGGGAAACATAATGCGGCAGGAGTATGTCACACGGCTGACAATAGGCCTTCGGTTTTTGAGCTAAAACTCCCTTTTCTCCCATTTTCTACCATACTGTCAGTCTTTTAAGGTCAGCCACAAATAGATGGATAAAATGTGCAGTGTGCAAGTAATTTAAGGCTTTCACTTTCAAGCTTCTTTCATTTTTTCATACCTGAGCCAGCAGAATTTATTTCAGCGCAGATGATTGGAAATTGCAGGATGATATTCTGCATTTTGCACAGAGCTGACACTTTCAGGGCTACAAAGTTCCATCCCCAGTGGATTTACACAGTAGCATGAATGCTAAAAATGTATTCGTGCTACTCAATGGAGGCAGCTGGGATGAAAGTGGCCACCAAATAGCAGATTTTATGTTAATTTACATTCATGGGATAAGATAGCTAACCTTGAAAGAGCTTTAGAACGGTGAAAGAGGGAAAGTGGGGTGCAGAGTTTCTACAGCCCGCAGGGACAAAGCTGTAATGAAATCCACATTCAACATTGACTGAACTCAAGAAAAAGGTTAGGTCCATTTATGTGCAGCATCTTGTTACTAAGGTGCAGGAAACATCCCTATATTTAAGCTATGAGTAGAGCCTGATGGTACTAGAAACAGACTCCTCATTCTTCTCGGAATGAGTTGCATCTACTTTGCTTTGGTCTGAAAGTTTACAGATTATTATTTCTGCCATTATTGCTGAAGGTTTGTGGTTTAGCTGAACCACAGCCAGCCAGTCCTCTCCAGAAAAACATGTACAGGTCGTCCGTGCGAGTAGGTTATTTTGAGCCGTATTTCCTTTTATTGTGAGGTGTCGACCTCCAGCAGTGCAGAGCTACCCCTAACCCTAACCCTAACCCTCAATAACACTGTCTGTGTGGAGTCACTTAGTGCCTGATTTCTTACACCACGTTTATGTTACTTTGTAATAATGATGCTATCGCTCCTACAGCTTCAGCACAACTAATAAATAAATGTTACTTCGTAGCATTGGTGTTTGTGGTGTGTGTCTCCAGAACATGGTGGTTTATAGTTTCAACCCTTCCATAAAATGTGATACTTACATACTTTCTCCATATTATGTGATATAATCAGAAAATATCTTGCAGCACATTAAGCTCAACTTTGCAGTATTTTTAGGTCTGAAGCAGCTCATTGAACTGAGTGACTCATAACTGGGTGTCAAATCTATAGTTTCATTTATTATGCTGTATAATTATTTGAATTGTTCTGTATGAGGCCGTTTTGGTATTAATTTTTACTTTTGGATGAATGATGAATCAGACCAAGGCCATGTAAGATTTTCCTTTCACTTTGGAAGCTTCTGACAAAAGGAGCTATTATTGCTTCATCTGAAACTATAAATGACAGAACAGAACTGTTACTCCACCTAAACCTTCATAATCCTGCTTTGCTGTGGTGACGACCACATGCACATGTTCTGTGTGAACGTGCTGCTTCACATCAGTAACGCTGAGTGTCCTTGTTGAGTTCAAATCTGAAGGAGAAAGTTCTTCAGTCATTATAGCAGCTCCTCTCGGGCTGCCCTTCACTAAATTAATTCTTAGATAGCATTTTCTTTTTTTTTTTTACAGTGATTAATCTCAAATCTGTCACTTTTTCATATGAATGTAATCATATTGTTGGAGCGCCTAAAAATATCGTACTTATTTTACAACGCAAGCGTTTTTGTGAATATTTTTGTGATGCGACTGTCATTTTCTGGTAATGATGAATGACTTGAAGCTCATTCCTCATTAGAAAATCTTAAAAAATGACCCCAACAACTGATTAGTCAGCTTACTGAATAAGAGGGCGCAGCACGACACCTTCCACCTGATTTATTGATGCAAAAACTGCTGATTTCACCCTGGATTGCACACAATACACAGTGAAAGCATATTTACTCTGTGTTCGCTTGGCTGCAGCTTTGTTCGTCTGTTTGAAAGGTGGGACACAATCTGACTGAATGTTTCATCCAGACGTTACTCTTCGGGGTTTCAGGATGAGATAAAAGTCGTTCAGTTTGATTTCTCTTGGGGGGGAAAGTCAGTTGGAATTCATGCCGTTCTCACATTGTCCAAACTTCTGGCAGCTCGTCTTCTCTGGGCCTCGGGGTGTTTTCAGAGGGCAGGTGGCTTCTACAGCAGGGATGTCACAGTCAGTCTCACGATTTTGGATACTGAAGGCAGCAGAGACAACATATCTGTTTGCCACATACTGCATGATTACATCTGCCACAAAGCCAGTTTCTTTCTTCCACAGTTGTTTTGTCACCAAAGTAACTCTCTTATTCTTTAATGTCCTCTAAATGAACACCGAGTGAAGGAAAACTCTCAAATATCAACAAATGGTTTATTTTTAATTACACAGTTAGTGTTGGCAGGAGGTGAAAAGAACCAAAAACGGGCGACACTAAATGCACTCACTTTTTGTTATTTTGCTAGAAAAGTTTTATGAAAAGCTGCTCAGACATTATTCAATTATCATATCATTGTCAAAGAACTATCTACCGCTACAGCTGTGATTGCAGCGTCTGTGGTACACTGCGGTTTCCCTGTCTAATGAAACAACAGAGAGAACAATGAACCATTCCTCTGCAAATGCTGTTTACTATGGATACAGAATCATCATCCCCTCTGGGCTCATTAGCTGTGATTCTCTTGTATTTTGCTTTAGAATAATGAATGACCGAGGTTTGAATTTGCAGCTGCAACAAACATCTCCAAGCAGCTACGATGAAAGAAGCAAAGGGAACTGACAGCATGTAAACACACAAATGAGACCAAAAACAGGGAAAGCCAAGGCTGGATTACCCTGTTAGGCCACCCCAGGACAACGCAGAGTGTATGTACTGACAGCTTTAAGTTCCCATAATGCTCAGGACCCCCACCGACTGCGCATGAAAGCTCTGTTAAACACAAATGCAGACACCAGCCACTAGAGCTAAGGGTCCAGGTTTCTCAAACAATAAAGGCATTGAAACTAGATGTTGATGAAGGGTCCCTCTACGAGATGGACCACAAGCTCAGCCAACAAATTTCCCAAACAATTTGTAAACAATTAAATCACCAAAACCAACGGAAATGTGATGAACCACAGGGTCTGAGGGCAGTTGCCTGCTTGGCCTGACAATCAATCTGTCAGTTGACTGGGTTAGGGTGTGGAGACTGAATCCCACTCCCCGAATATCTGGGGAGAGGAGGTGCACAGTCCTTCCCCCAGTCAACTCTTCCCACCCCGTCCCGAAAATGGCTCTGACGGCCGTTAGGGTTAGGGTTAGGGTTAGGGTTAGGGTTAGGGCAACACACACCATGCTTCAAACCACACACACCCTCTGGGTTGCATGTAAGCATCAACTTAAAAGGATGCGTCACGGCCCTGTTTCCCAGCTTTGGTGCACATCAGATCTCAAGAAATTCAACGCTTTCATAAAATTTACTCCCCAAATCGCCACATCCCGGCTGCTGCGCATCGCCTTCTTCTTCTTCTGTCTGTATAATGAGTCTGGTGTGGGCAACAGGCATCAATCAACACTCGTCACATGGCGTCTGCTGCGTGTTGTAGTTAGGGAGTTAAATATGGCAAGACCAGCATTCAGCCTTCGAGGATACGCATCCGAAGAGACGCACCCTCACACTGCTGGTTCAGGTTCCACTTGTTAGCGAAATGCTTCTTCCAGCTCTGTGTTTATCAAAGAGGAAAGGCCTGAGCTGCTGCCAGCTGGCCCTCGCAGCCTTCTGTTCTCACCACCATAATGATGCAATCACCGCTTTAGTGTATAAAGATGGGTTTTTAAACCAACATGGCAACGAGTCAACAAAAACAGACTCTTCCTGTGGCCCGCTGAAAGATGTGAGCGTGGCATGCCGCTATAGTTGGTGTATGTGTGTGGGTATGAATGCTGCAGCTGCCTGGATTAATAAAGTCTATTTTGGCCAGACCGCCGAATCTGATGAAAAGGTATAAAGCTCTCTCATATATCCAGCTTAATGTTCACTATATTCCACTTTGGACTGTAAATCCAGGCCATTGCTGCCATACAAATGGCGTTTAATGCCGAAATGACTTTTCAAACCTATGAACCTTCTCAGCTAAATCACTGCAAAATAACACTTCAGTCAGGAAAAAGACACCTTGGAAAAAGTTTTGAATAAAGAAATTGCTTTTCCTCCCCCTCTTTGATGCCCTGTAACTTGAAAATAATAGCATCAGGTTTGATCAGGTTCCCAGAGTGGAAGGACGAGGATGTGGAAAAACACCTGAACACATTTCACTCCACGATGGAGAGGGCGCTGAAAAGGTTTTGGGTGCTTCAGCAACAACAGGAATAATTTATATGGAGCACATTTTTGAAATCACACTGTTATTTCAAGGGTCATAGCAATCAAAGGACGGACAGCAAAGCTACACACACTTCAGGACTTCATGAGAAGAGCGTAAAGGTTGCAGAAACTGGAAATGAAGCCTGTTCATGGGAAGAGCAGTAACAACTGCACCAAGTTACAGAAACAAATGTTTCATAAAAGTGATTCAAATAAAATTTCAGCTGTCGTCGCCACATTCGAAATGCCCAACAAGCCACAAGCAATAAAACATGCCGTGTCAGCGTCTGTCCAAACGTAACTCTCGCTGTGATCATTCATGCAGAAAAGCTCGGTTAGAGAAAGACTGTGCTTGTGATGAACGTCGACTTTATTAACTTTCAATGTGACACATTCATGAAGCCATTCAAATGTCTCAATCCACCTCTGAACGCCGCTTTTCCTCCGCAGACATTTAACAGCTAATAACTGCAGACTTTCAGTACAACTGCAGTGACTTTACAAAGTTCCAGAGATGTAAAGAAAAATTAACAGTCTCCTCACTTACAGTGATGGATTACATTCATCAGGGCAGCAGCAAGTCTCTGAACAATGTGTTCTTTAAAGGAGCGGGACAATGTGAGCACAGCAGGATGAGAAAAACTGCAACGAAACAGAGGCGTAGCTTCTGACTGCTGTAAACTACGAGCATCAGGATAAAAAACATTTCACTCAATATCTTAATTTGAAATTATGGCCCGGGTTATGTTTGTTGTCCTTGCTGAGAGTTTAAGCTCCTTTTTAATTCCTCATGCCCAAGTCGTGCCAGAATCCATACGAGTGGAGCTCAAGAACAAGCCAGAATAATGAAGCTGATTATTTATTTTTTATTTTGGTTGTCGTGAACAGGAACAATGAATGAGGCTCTGTTTGAACTTCTATTGGCTGCTGATTGCAGAGAATAATCGACAAAGCGATTTAGACAAAGTAAATGACTCTCTGCTGGCCAAGTGCTGAAAGAGGGCTTTCAGTGCAATACCATGCTGGGTTCTGGAGACCATTTGTGGGTGACATTTTGCTTTTTTAGCGTATTTGAACACCTCATGGTCTCCTGTCATGAAGTACATCTTGTAGAAATCTGTACACTTCACCTCCAGAGGGAAGATCAAGCTTTGTCCCATTGATCTGCCACTGGACAGCACAAAAACTGCAGTTTTAGATACAAATATCAAGTTGCTCTGCGGTCGACCAAGCGGAGGAGGATAAAGGGAACACCCCTCAGGTATTCCACAGGTACTTTAGAAGTCAACACCACTTTTAGCCCATTAAACCACACAAAGACACACAAAGGCAGCTTTCTTTTGAGACTCAGAATGAGGATCGGACATCTGAGCAAATATGGACAAAGAATAGGGTCTTGCTGAGAGAACAGAGAATTCCTTTTGAGTTGTTTGACTCGGATGAAAAGCAAAAAAAACATGTCAAGGCCATTATCCTCCTCTGGGCAATTACTACTTTTTCTCTTTGTAGTCCACAGTCTCTGATCCTGCAAGATGTAATGTGTTGCTCTCTAACCCGAGCTTTAAGGATGAGTTGGTTTCCAGCACTCAGCAAGCGGTCTGTGTCACTGTATCTGAGGCTCAGATCTCCAAACTAACCAGCAACTCATTAATCAGCACATGTGAGCGAGACCGCTGATCTCTCCAGATGTGCTTATCAGACACAAGCATGCAATGCCACATGCACGCAAACACTCTGCATCAATAATTAGATGCGTGCAATCCAAATGCATGGCGGCACACACACCTACATGCTGCATATGCAAAGTCACAAATGCTAGAATGCATGTTCAGACAACAGCGTGTAATTATTCATCATCACAAGCATAAAAAGAGCACATTACAAAGAGTGGCATGAAGTTGCATGTTTACATAAATTCCAGACACTCGCACAAAATGGAAAGAAGGTCCTTGCTAATGAAGCATTGGGGGTAAGCTTGCAATCTGCATTCTCTTTGTTTACTTGATGTAACTTCTAATTAATTATGTTCCCACAAATTAATCATTTGCCTTTGTTGAACAGCCACTGCAAGCTAAACTGCTAAGGACGCTTTCTGTCTGTAGCACGCTTTCATATTTAAGATGGCTCGACCGTTCTTATGGAAAAGAGAACGTGTTTTAATGAGGCTGTGCAAAAAATAAGACATGAAATGGGATTGGAGTTCAAAGGTTCAGCCACTGGTGGATAAAGTATTCACATACTGTATGAAGCAGAAATACACCAGTCTCTAAAACTTCAGTAGAAGTACAAAGAATTATGGACAAAAAAGTATAATCAGCAAAATACTAAAACATAATCGTCATACTATTACTAATACTGCAAATGAAAGCGTCATTTACTGACCATAAAAAACTGGCTAAATGTCCACTTCAGTGGGTTCACTGGCTCAGTGGAGAATTCCTCCTTTGTTTCAAAGCTGGACCTGGGAAACCATCGTTATCCACAGAGCAGGACAATAAGGCCGCAGTTCTTTAAGAATGAAGTATTTTCTTCAGTCAGAGTTTGTGAAGGTTTTGGTTTGATTGTGCTGGATCCGGTCCTCAACTTCAGCGAACATCAGTCTCAAGGTGATGGCGTTCAAACATTGGCTGTATGTTAGATTAAAAAGGATTTCTGAGCGGCGTGAACTCACTGGACATACTCAACTGCCCCAAAATGCATTGTGTCTCTTTAGACTGTCCAACGGTGGACTGCGACATGGTGAAAATCTTCCGGCGTTTCAGAGGCGAGAGGCTCCATCAGCGCCTGCAGAGACGACGGCAGCAAACAGAAATGCTTCTATCTACTCCATCATATTTATTGTGCTTGTTTTCATTATTATTAAAGCAAATCACTGCTTTAGATAAACTTAATGTGATGATGTGCATAACCAGAGACAAGTGCTGAGACAGCACCTCCTCCTCCTCCTCCTCCTCAAACCAAACACGAACCACAAACAATGGCCTGTTCCATTTTTTCCTCCTTTTAATTTTAATTATTACTGTAACATACTGCATGGAGTGGAAGGGTGAAGGCTGAATCATTTCTGTGATAAACAACTTTCATCCAGGAAGCTCGGACAGATAATGTGATCGATCCAGTCGTGAAGGAGAGAAAACTTATTGCTTGAGTATCCTTCACTGTGTCTGGTGGTAATGGTGTACTTAATCGTCCATTTAGTACACAGTGCAGTACATACTGATGGAGTATGCAGTAGACAGTGTTAATGTGTGATTTCAAACACAGTGATGGACAGTATGGACAGGGTCTGAAAAGTGAAGCCAATGTGAAGAGCCTGCATTCCTGCAGCCCTGCATTCTTTCTAATGGTCAGCAGGGGGCGACAAAAAAGTGAGAACATGACCCTGATTCTTACTTTATTTATTACTTCAGTAAACGTTTTCCTATTGAGTTCATGGTCTTCAATAGAGCACGATGTTCATTTTGTAAACCATTTAGAGTGAAATACGTGATAAAACTCGAGAGCATGGCGTCAAATAAAGTGCCTCAAAACTATTCAGTGCTATAGGGAATACTGAACAGTACTTGAGTTAATGTACCTGAGAGCTAAACTTAGCTAAACCATTTCACAGAGGAAAGAAGCAGGTTTTAGACCCCATAAACACATAATCACCATAACACCTGCAGGATATGTGCAGGAGGTTTGCTGGGATGTTGATCACACCATGAATAAATCGTAACTTGGTTTAGATTTCCACCAGGCTGATGCACAGGAGGAGCTAAGTTCTACGTCGATGTGCTTTCAGAAGGTTGCGCAGCGATCATGTATCACTGAATCCAGCTTTGATGACCATTTCACCCTCCCATGATGTGTCTGTTCAGCACTGTTACATCATCGAGACCGTTTTTAACCCGACGGCTAGAATGAAGCTAATGCTCACAAGGTCAAATCCTTCATCCACATAATGACCAACTAGCCACCGAATGGCTCCATATTTCTTGCTTTCTGTTGGAAGCGAGTCTTGGCTGCAGCGCTCATATATTCTACCCAGAAATCAATAGCTGAAGCCGGCTCGGCTCGAC
This sequence comes from Chaetodon trifasciatus, assembly GCA_037975065.1. NCBI lineage: Eukaryota > Metazoa > Chordata > Actinopteri > Chaetodontiformes > Chaetodontidae > Chaetodon > Chaetodon trifasciatus. The sequence continues at coordinate 1,612,285 of JBBMOE010000078.1, forward strand.
AACTTTCTTCTCCTCTCTCGTCTGAGATATGAGGCCTAGCGGTCAAACGTCAGCTCCTCTCTCGCTCGGTGGACGACTCCAAGCGTGAATTCAATAAACTTGAGTCAAGTCAGATCTCCTCAGTCTGTTCTTTTTGCCCCTCTGTCTTTGCCCTGCTTCTCCCCTCTTATCTCCCTCTGAAGGAGGCACCGAGGGAGAACGTCCACAGGGACTAAAACTCAAGTCAAATCACATCCTTTTCCACTGTAGACTTTTCACAAGGGGTTTGTCTCAACATCAGGATGGAACTTTTCTTTTTCTGTACAAGGTCTTTCAACCCCGGCTAGTGCAGCTCAGACTTTGCTCCTCTAATATCATTTACAAGTTTCAGGACCTGGATGTGTGGAAATTTGAATGCTGCAGACCGCAGGATGAAAGTGGGATATTCCCATTAGGATCTTAATTTTCCATTCAACCAGTACAGTTCAGGCTCCAACATCCCTCAAGGAGATGCTCCATCAGGCATCTACATAACCCCCCGATTCTGTAGATTTTACAGGGTCAGTGAGAGACAGCAGACAGTTCAAACGAGGAGATGACGCTAACTGGAGGCTTTTCGGGTCAGATGCTGCAAGCGGCCTGAGGTTTAGTGAAGGCGGCCATTGAGATGTGGAGCTGTGGTCCACTTCCTGAAGTTACTTTACGACCGCCTGAAGACAAATGTGACGGACTTGTGGTGCTGACACAGCGGGCCCGATCCGCTATGATGATAACATCATTGTTTTTGAAGCTGACAGTTCTTTCAACTTTATTGTGGCAGCATTGTTGTAACTGTGATAGCAGGCACCAATAGATCCACCATCATTTATCTTCACTGCCAGTCCAGACCAACGTCCGACCCGCGACAATGCTCCCACGAAATTGATAGCTTTACAAATCCACAGGGTGAAGGGGGGGCAGGCACAGCTTCTTCGCCAGCGGTAAGACGTTCTGTCAAGGCATCTGTCACAGGACTAGCTTAGCGGTCGTCAGCCAGTGAAGACACAACTCACTCATGTTATTGACAAGCTAGAACTGGAATCTGGGAAACGCAGTCCAACAGCGAGCAAAGGTATCAGGATGAAGTAAACCTCATGAAAACTGCATTTCCCAAATTCTCACTTAGTTTAGTTTATGCATCAGCACATTAACAAACCTTCAAAAGTGCTGCTTTGGATTATTTCAAGTCGGCTTCTATTAAATATAGATTTTCGATGACATAATTTATTCAGAAATAATTTATTGGGTGAGGCAGCTTCAGGTTGGACTGAGATGCACTCATGCACTGAGATGTTTTTCACAGTGAAACTCTTTATATGCAGAAGCTAAATGTGACTTTTGTGCATAGTTTTAGGCTGCGGAGGATGTTTAAATGTGTCCTAATTTCTCAATATTTAACATAGACCTAAATAGAATCGTTATTCACCCCAGTAAGATTATACAACAGGAAATATAATGTAATTCACATTGAGGCATTGTCATTTACATTCAGCACCACCACACACCGTGACTCATATTAGAGGGACGACAGGACCTAATTTATCCTGCATGTTTTCCTGCTCTGAGAGCCTGAGGAGTGAGTGGGTGAATCTACCTTCAAATTTACATGAACAAACTATTCTGGATGGCGACGGAGGAAGAAGAAAATGGCCAAAGAAGAAAGAAAGGGGAAAACTTTTGAATTCAGCCTCCGGAGGCCGTCGTGACACTTTGATGAATGTCCTCTGCTCGTAGAGGCACTAAGGCTGGGAGACAGAGGGATGATCCTGAGCAGGTTCTCAGCCTCAGGGCTGAGACCCACCAGGCAGCCGCAGGAAGACGTTAGAGGGGCTGCGATATGATTCATGTGATCTGAATGAAATTTGTCTCCTTTCTACGATTTGTGACAAATGTTCCGCTTTAATGAAAAAATACGAATGCGTAGCCTCTAGCTGTCAGATAGACTCTGGATATGTGCAGATTTTAAATGGCTGCGGCAATTAATTAAAGAAAACAGTCAAGCAATAGAAGGACAATCTGTCATATTTCACCACAGCCTCGTTTTTATGGATCTGGGAGACACTGAGGATGAGAAGCATTAGTCCCACACTGGGGACAGACCAGACAGACTTATAATAAGTCTCTATCAGATATAACATGTCCCTGGTGGTGGTAAAGCATGTCTCGTCCTGTTTCTGGGTCTCACCTTATCTCTGAATCACATGCATGCACACTTTCTGTTGGAAGCGTTTCTGGGCTGATGCACTCATTCATGTTTGTCTGAATTGCTTGCATGGTGTTTATGCTGTGCCGGCTCCCAGACAGCCCTGAATGAAGGGAGCGGCGAGACAGAGCGAGGGCTACGGGTACAGAGAGAATTACATGCCATAACATTGTAATTACAAGGTTCCAGCTGGGTTCAGTGTAGTTTTGAGATAATGAGTATTGAAGTTTTCACCTCCCATAGACTAAACGATTAGAAACTTTTAATTAATGGCTTTTACCCCCTGGAAAAAAAAACTCACTGCTGTCCTCAGCAACATTTGAATTCATAGAGCAAGTCTGCTAAAAGTGCACTAAACACGACAAAAAGTGGATGAATTATCTTCCAGTGTCCAGAAATCATTTATTGTGCTATTCAACATCAAACTTTAATATTGCTCAATTCAGTTCGTTCAGCTCGAAGCACGCAGACACGACCTCTTTGCAGATGGAAGCCTTGAAACAAAGACGGTTTAATTTTTACCAAAAGCCCCAAAACAAGCTCACAACTTCATCTGGAAAAACGACAGTCAAGTGGATTTCTGGAAACTAATAAGAAAGATTATCTGTGAGTTCACTGAGATGATTTCATTATGAACAGCAAGAGGAATAAACCTGTGATAATTTATTCCAGTCCTTTGCCAGTTTGTCATTTCTGCATGGTGATAACTCAGAGCAGCGCTGGCACCAAAATCCACCGAATAGAAATAGAAACGGGATGAGATGCTTGTTCTTAAAAGAACAGAATGAGCTCAGTGTCTGATTCTGTTTTCGCAGCTAAGTTTGTTTCAGATTAATTATTTGCATCATTGTCAAAGTGAATCAAAGGCCTGCGGTCAGCTACAGCCACGCAACATCTGCAAAATGTATTCGATTCTTGCTCGGCCCTCCTACTTTGCCCTTGAAAAATTTGATTCAGTGAACAGTGAAAGTCACAGGATCAGGTCTTACATAATGCATGTTTTCTTTGTGTGTGTGTGTGTGTGTGTGTGTGTGTGTGTGTGTGTGTGTGTGCACGAGGCTTTTGAGAATCACTGCAGTCAATTGTTAGTTTTCTCTTACTGCCAAAGAAGTTCAGCAGCAGTCCAAGACACTTCACGCTGAAATGCGGCAACATATTTAGCAAGCGTCTAAAACCCCGACTGATGCTGCAGCTGCTGAAAGTGCAGTATGTCACCGTGACAGTAAGAACAACAGAAGGCAAGGGGGCAGCGGGGCCTCGAGACTTGCTTGGGGGGGTTAAAATTATCGGGATTTATCCTCTTAGGAACATGATGGACACACAGGCACTTCCATCCCTGACCTGTCAGTGTCCTCAGGCATCACTAAACAAAACCACCTTCATTTTCAGCTTCAAGTCGCTCTTTCGCTCTCTAACCGCCATCAGAGTGCATTCGAGCGTGCTGAATCTGGACACTCCCACAGTGTTCACTGACTCTGATGAAACTTGGTTTAAAGGACAAGTCCTGCATCCTACACCCTAAATAGAAACACACACACACACACACACACACACACACACACACACACACACACTGCTGATGCAGCACAAAGTCCAGAAGGAGAATGAAAGACAAAGTGAGTCAAAATGCGTAACGTTGTCCCTGATGGTGAACACAAACACCTTTTTTTTAACTCTTTCTCTTCACTTTGTACCAAACTCAAACCGATTTAAGAAAATGCTAAACTCTATGAAGGTATGACACACAAATCTCCACATGCACAGACACGCTTACACAGAGTGCAGACACCGGAAAATACCCTCGTGCTTCTGGGTCAGCGGTGATGGAGCGGTCTGGTCTGGGCGGACGGACGGATAATTCCCTTGGTTTGACGTTTCCGCTACACTGATATTCAACCAGAGTAAAAGCCACCAAAACCAGATGTGCATTGTGGGACATTTAATATGAATCCCTATGAATAATTTACAAAAAGCATATTGATGTCACACCGTTAAATGCTGCAGTGTTTCTGGTATTTCGTCCATTCAACAACAGTCACTACAGATTGTCCGATCAGTCAACAGAGCTGTGAGTAACACCAATAAATGACCTGAAGGAAAGCACTGAAAGGCCTCAGCTGCACACCGCCCTCCCCACTCATGACGCGACATGTAAACTATTGTTCATGTAGAAAGTCTTCTCCAGAACCAACACGCTTGGATATTGAAGTCCACAGAAAGACAATCTGCTGATGTATGAAGGTGTAGAATGACAGGCAATAAGCTGATAAGCACCTAACCAAGTCCTGGTTTCTGGTACTCTGCAGTCATTCAGGTATGAGGATGTGGAAAAAGAATATAAAAGCAAGAAACCAATATTTAACTTGACCCTCTGAAAAGATGCCTGATTTGCAAATAAACCCCCATCCACCCAAAAAACAACAGCACTGGGGGGGGGGATATGCTAATCAGCTCATTAGTATAAACATGAGTATTCATATTTTACGAAAGAGCTTAAAGCTTCGAGCATGTGCCAAAGAGGAGCCCGATGAAGACATGACTTTGATTGTCATTCAGTACCAGTGGACACAAACATGCTTAAAACAGCAAACCAGCAGACATCGACCTCAATCCTGCAGGAGAGCAACAACACTTCTAAAGTTTCATGATGAACTGAACCTCATGAGCGAACATTTAACTTTTACTCTGAGCACTTGTCCTCATCTTTTGAAACTGGAAGTCAACTTTTCCTGAACTCCTCTGCTTCTGCTCACACTGTTTCGCAGACTGCTGATGAGCGAAGGGACGGCTCGACGGTGGGCTAATCGGAGGTTCATGCAAACAGTTTAAGCTTAATTAGACCTGGACCAGAGGAAGACAAGCAGCCTGTGCAGCCCATGCATCATCTTTGACCCGTCTGTTGTCCCTCCTCTCCATCAGGTCTCAGCCCAACAAGTTGAGGACTGTCACGGTGGACCTCGAGCGTCTGCTACACCACGTTTTAACCCCGGCTGACCCTCCAACAGCAGCCCCAGATGCTGCATCCGTTCACCCGGGAGCGATCGGTCGAGTCTAAGCTCAGTTTGTCCTGTTTTTGTTCTCCAAGGGAGCTCAGCTGTGGAGCAGTCTGCTGTGCACTGATGCCTTATGGTGAAGTGGAACATAGACGCTGAATGTTTTTCTCACAGCACAAGTTCATTCAGTGACTCTCACGATAAAAGCGAAGAACCCATCGAGAAGAATTCACATTAAGATCTACCAAACTCGTTTTAATTACACGGCACATCTACTCCAGAAGACGCTCGTGTCACTTTACGAACCAGCTCATCACGCCGTTCTGATGTAGCGTTCAATACATTTCAGAAAAGTCTACCTGCTTAATTCTTGTATTGATCTGGTCAAACTCTCATCTCTCAGTCTTCAGAAAATTGCTGAGTCGCCTGCTCTCTACATCTGCCTTAGAAAATAAGTGAAAAGCCTGTTTTCACATCACTACGTGGTGCCTTCTGTCCTTCTTTGTCAGCAGTTGGCATCGGCTGAGAGTTCCTGCTTCCCTGCTGGACTGAAAACTACAATCCTCACAGAGTACAATTAGTTTTTATTTTCAAGGTTTTGATTGGTCCTGTTTATGAGATAATCTGTTATAGGATTCCATTCACTGTTTTTTCACTGTGCATTTGTTTTCACGTCATTTTTATTGGTACAAAAAATGCTGAATTAATCATTTCTAATCTTTTGATCTCATGTGCTGAATCTTGATCATCTGTGCTGTATGTTCTTGGTGCTGCTGATATTTCAGTTCTATCGTCGTAGTCTTTTATGTCTATGTTATACCGTCAGAGATTGTAAAATAGTTGTGTTCTGTAAAGTATTCAATAATTTAAGACACACACACACAAATGTCAAGAAGAACTGAATATGCTGCAGGGAAATTTAGTAAGAAATCCTTCAGGCCAATTTAAAAGCACAACCTGACGAAGGGTCAGAACATAAAGGATGAACCAGCTTCCAAACAGGGATGTCCAAAAGGACGTTGCTTTGGCTCGCTGCTCCTTATGTATGCCGATATTAGCATGCATGTAACTTAACACGCATGTCCAGGTTAGAATCAGGTCCGCACAGCAGCAAACTGCCTTTGATCTGAGAATCTGCCCGGTCAGACTCTTCATCTCCTTCAGGGAATATTTGTCTGTGAGGCTGTAACACTGGGGGAAACAGGAGAATGTGCCAGGTTGTGTAATGAGAGAAATGCTGCTCGTGTCTACAGCAGAGGCCAGCTCTCGCTCTGTGACTGGAGTTCTGGTAAAGCTGCAGCCTCTGTAATAGTTTCTAGCTCATCCTGTTTGTTCCAGGTTTAATTATCAGTGGAAACAGCAGATGAATGCGATGCTGTTTGGCAGCTCCTGTGACGTGGCGGCTGGCCCTGCACAGCAGCACATTAACAGAACGTAACAGCGACGCATGAAAACTGATCTTCTCTAATGGCAGAAATCCCAGATCAAGACTGCCGCCAAAACCCGACTGCTCTTTAGGCCAAATGACATCCAGCCACCAAAGTTCAGCCAGATCTGTTTGGTTTGCTACTTCCTCACATGTCATGTTTCGGCTGCCGCTGGCTGGATTCTCCGCACGAAATCAAACTTGGCGTGTTTGTGCAGGACAAAGTGAGGGTTTACGGCTACAGCCGCTGCAGTATGTGTGTGCAAGCTGGCCGACCGACGAGCCAGACGCGCTGATGCTCCTCACGCGTCCTCGTTCGTTCCCTCCGATGCGTCCCCGCTGACACATTTCGGCTGAAGTCTGGAGAGACGAGCACGTGTTGCCTTTTCTTTACGCCGGCTCCCAGTTAGCTTCTAGAAGAGTCTGTAAAGTGCTACCTTTAAAGCACTTAGAGCCCAAAAATCTATTAATGCTTATGCTTATTTATGCTTAAAGAATACAAACCCGGGGGGGGGTCACTTTTATCTGTGGGCACCACTCGGTTCATTGTGCCTCCAGTCAGAAGCATGTGGTGAAGTTTATTTTCCTCATTAAATTTGAGGCAAATTATTGAAATGAATTCTTTGTCTGTGAGGCTACTTGTTTTTATTTCTTGCATGTTTTATCAGACTGTGTAGGTTGTGTCCTTCTTCGCTTGGCTCTGAGGACGGCGACTGGTCGGTCCATCACTTTGGTCCAGACTGAAATATCTCAGCCGCTGTCGGAGAGTTTGCAGTCTGGAGTTTGGTGCAGATTTCCGCGGCACTCGGAAATCAATAGTTCTCAGGATTTTTGTGATCATCAGACTCTCCCATTAACGTCATCAGCAGATCACTGGCACATACTCAGAGGATGACTGACTCCTACTGACTTTGATGATGTCCTTACTTTTCCTTGATATTTCAATGAAATATCCACTTTGGTCCAGACGTCTGGATGGATTCCTATGAAACTCACTACAGACATCCATCAGGATGATCTGTAATAACCTTAAATGTGGCACTATAACATCAGCATGCTTGTATTGTCGTTGTAAGCATTTAGCACAAAGAACTGCTGTGTCTGAGGACGTCCTCACAGAGGCTACGGGCTCTTTGCAGTTGACTATCAGGCTGCAAAGCCCTTGAATTATCTCAGCGTGTCAAAGGTGGTGCACAGATAAATTTGGCCTCGCTTTCCCTGCGAGGAGTCGACGCGGTCTGCAGCAGTTTGCACAGAAATGCTGTTGACCCCGTGTTGCTTGTTTACTCCTCGTTTGGAGGAGCCTGTGAGTTGCATCCCGTCGTCATTATAACTCTCACACCCCGTCCGGCTGAAGCCACCGTTAACACCTGACCTGAAGTTACTGCGAGTTTGTCAGCGTTTGCCTGCGGCGACATTTTGCTCAGCAGTTTGACAGATTTGAGAAGGGGCCACATTCAGTTACATCTGCTGTCAGCCTGAGAAACACACACAGCTGCACAAGAGGAAACAGAACCTGACTCTGTTTAACTTGATGAACAGACTCTCTCCCCTGAACGCTCACATTTTATTTCATGAATGAGGAAGCTGAGGTGCACATGGAGCAGCCCACCACCACCCTCCCCGCTACACCTGTCCCACCCAGTGTCACTCTGAATAACGTCACTCTTGCAGCTGTGGAGGATCCTGGTAAACTGTCAGGAAACATCCTCCACTGTGGATACTGATGGTTTCTCTCAGCTGAGTTGAATGATGAGCCGTTTCTCTGCGACTGGAAAACATCCCCCGAACAAAGAGCATGTGCTGAGAAACAGATGGTACGTTTTGTTGTCATAATTTTGAAGAAAATGACTGAACACATGTTTTGTTGCGTTGTCGCGCTCCTCAAAGCTAAGATGGAAGCGGTGCATCGTGCCATATTTTAGCAAAACAATAACTGTTTGAGACATACGGAGGGGCACTTGTAGTGTGGATTGTGCTGCAGAAGAGCTTGCTGAACTTTCTGTGGATGCTTTGATGCTCGTTTGTCATTAAGAATTGGTCTTTTTTGGAATCCATCGTAAACAAAATCGAGCACAGATGCTGCTCCATACGAGCATGATTCACCACATAAACGCTGAGAGTTCGATTCTCAAAAGATTGATTTTGTCTGCCTTTTCCTTTCCTGCATTATGCCATCAATCCTTACCCTCTCTGCAGACTTTCCAGCTAAAGCAGTAATGATAGTGGTGAAAAACAGACCCCCTGAAACAGCTTTCAAACCAAACTGATGAGATTTTTTGGGGACAACTTTAGCCAAACTACCATTTAGAAATGATGCATTACTTACGTTTTTTTCAGCCACCAACAAAATACTCTGAAACCAGGCTGGTAAAGAACACTATGTTTTCCTCTGTCTGATAAAAAGGTGAACTAATGCTTCTGTTTAATTACAAACAGCTTAACCAGCTTGGTTACATTTGTTTTATGGTTGAATGAAGCATTCACAGAAGATGAAGAGTCTCCTTGCAGAAGTATCTGAGGATCTGAAACCTGCATCGTAAGATAGAAAAGTACAATCATCCGCCACCACCTGCAACCTCTTTTCCTTCTTTCTTTCCACTTTCCAATGTCACGACTACTTTCTGTTTTCACTCATATCATATATCTGCACACAGTCCTTTCACTGCAGACAAAGGCGGGTTTCACAGAGAGCTTTATTTACAGATGAAAATACTTCGCTGTGCTCGTTTTCTGCACTGAGAACGAACATGAAGGAGAGCGAAATAATCAACAAAAGACAAGAATGTATAGGAAGTTAATGAGGATGAACTTTCTGAATGCTAAATTAACATGACAAAGCAAAAAAACAAAAATAGATCTCCATGCACGACGACACACGTTTCTGCTGCCTCGGCTCACAGTTTAACTGTTAAAAGGGATTTATTCATTTTGTTATTTTAAATCCCCTCCTAGCTGCCATCAGGCTCCACGAAGCATGAATGGGGATAAATATCGAACACTGCCCGCTGAAGTGCCTAATTAAAGCAATTATTATATATCTTTGTAAGGTCGACCCTTAAATGTGCACGTAAAACAAAAAGGGCTTTGGAGAGCTTAGGGATCATCTGCACAGACAGACAGAGGTAACAGACACGAGGTCACATGTTTGTCTCTTCTTTTTTAAGAAGACTGAAATCCATGAACACAAGGACAGCAGTCTGCAGGCGTGAGGAGGCAAACATCAGCACACACTGGCTGTCCAAGGTTTGGGCTCCGGAGCAAACAGACAAACATCATCCAGCAACGCACCGCAGAAAACCTCAGCGCTCATCACCACGATGAGAGTTTTTAATGAACGTACCTGCAATACTCATCACTGACAACATGTTTCATTTGTTTTCCTGCAGTATTTTTCTGGGAAACTATCACCACTCAACTTTTTTATGTTTAATCACAGCAGGAGGTCAGGGGAGGGAAGAGTTAACAGCGACTTGAGAAACAAGGCCGGACACGTTTGCTTTCCTGTCTTTTAATGGACACAGTGATCGTCCTCCAGCCTGAACCAAACAGCTGCTGAACCCACGCAGAAGTCTCCAGCATGAGTAACTAAAACACTCAGCTGTCTTAGCTGCAGAAACATTGCTCAAAATATTCCTGGTGGCAATTACGTTTCCAATCAAAACCTAATTGGGAAAATACATTAAGAGTACGTATGAAAACCTCATTTCAAGGAGACAGAGTTGATCAAATGCATTCGAGTGCGCATTCCTGGTAGATTGCTTTGTAACGTGAACGGCATAATTCTGCTGTTTACCTGGAAGTTATTGGAATGAAAAATTAAGTAAGTCACCGCGATAAATACCTCACTGTGACTGCTCAGCTCTGTCTCAGAGTGCTGGAGCCACGACGCAGAGTCTCTGCAGGTGATGAGCCTTCAAATTATAGGCGGATTTTCTCACACTGGACGTTCTGGATCGTAGTTTTCACTGAACCCGTCGCGACATACCAGCACCAACTGTTTAAATTTGCCTTGTTTTCTTGTCTGAAAGCAAACTTTATTCCCTTCCCTTCCATTTTTTTTCCAAACTGGGAAATCCGAACAAGCAGATGATCCAAATAAGCACTGATAAGCCTGCTCAGTGGTGCCCAGCGATCAGTATTACAAAGATAGAGAAACCAAGCGTGGGTATACTTTCTGTTTGCTTTTTATTTCTGTGGTTAGCGGTTTGGCAGAGCCCGACAATGGTTGATGTCATGCGGCCGGTTTGTCTGCACATCCAACATTTGTAGTCATCTCTACATTTGCATCCCAGATTGTCATGAAATGTGGAACAAATGTTGATGGATATTCTGGTTATGAGTCTCAGCTCAAACCAACTCACTGGTCCACCAAAAGATGTCCAGAAACTAACTCTCAAATTTCTATGAAACTCGTTAACTTGGCACACAAGTCCTCTCTTAATTTTATGATCAAATTTTCATGAAAATGACCGAAAACACACCTCCATCACAGAGCACAAACGCCGATTTGAATGACACCGCGACAAAAGACAAACTTCACATTTTAGCTCGACTAGCAGGACTAAAAGAAAGAGGACCTAAACCATTTAATCAACACTGCAGCTAGTCAGGAACTTCAGCGGGTCAATTACCTGCTAGTTTTGTTGGTATAAGCAACATTTACAGCATAATTTCAGCAGTAGTAGAAACAGTAAAATAACATATGAAGCAGCTACTGCAGAAGTAGAACATCGCTCTGAAGGTTCACATTAGTCCACTTATTAAAGGTTCAAAGTGTCGGCACTCGTCTTAACATCCTGAAGTAAATTGATCTCCCCTATAAATCCACCTTAATCATAAGCCCCTGATTAGTCCTGAAAAATGAAGGACTAAACGGATGACTGACTGACCCTCTGCTGTGTTTGAACTGTGAGCTGTCAGTCAGAGTCTAACACGCAGGTCCGGTCATCAGTGAAAGCAGGCAGCTCCATCAATCAACAAGCTAATCTATTTCACAGCCTCGTGATCATAAGTAATTTGTCTGAGACCCCAAAGACAATCACGCTCTCCTCCACCAAAATCTAAGTGTGCTGTGTCAGAGTGTCCCAGCGTTTGTGTCTCAGAGAGAACTGGTATTAAAAACAACAACTGTGCCTCAGCCGGACACTTCGCCCATCTGCTGCAGGAGATAAGACGCAGGCAGACGGACCTGAAATGCACCAGAAGGAGCCTCAGATGTGACAAGCGTGCCCACGCTAAGGCTGTCGATCAACTGCCAATAACCGCAAGATTAATTATGATTAATTACAATTAATCCCGTATTTCAGCACATGCTGAAATTCCGTCTTCAGAATCACAGGCAGGCCGCGGCGTCCCACTTCAGGGACAGCGTCCTCCAAACGCTGCATCTCCACACTGAATGCATCCAATCGATCTGACAAGGCCTGTCCCTCATTTCAGAGGCTCCTTCCAAAAGCATCTGAGAAATAATGTTTCCTTTTGCCGGAAAGAAACAGCCGGTGCATCCGGCAAATGAAAGCGCATCAGTCAATTGTTCAACGGTGCATCTGAGAGACCTGCGCCCGCTCAGAGGGACGTTTTACATTCCAACACTGCATGTTCGCTTTCAGGTGTCCTCGATTCTGGGTGATAATTAGCTGAAAATAAATAAGCAGCATAGATTTTTTGGGGTTGTTCATTTGAAGGACCAGTGTGTAGAATTTAGGGGGATCTGTTAGAAGTAGAATATAATATTCATAGCTGTATTTACAGGTGAAAATTGAGATTCCCACAGCCCTGGAACACACCACGGCTCGAGAGCTGCACATGTAGTCGATACAGACGCTCCTCAAATATAAAAGTGTCCCAGAAGAGGAAAATAAACTGTAAATATGGTGAAGTCGCACTGTTGTTGAAGTCTTTCCTGCTGATGGGCTGATACGTGTTCAGGTCAGAGTGCAGAGACAGAAAAAACACAACATCTGCATCCTCTGGAGGCCCAACGTAGAGATCCAAATGTTCACCAAAAATAATAAACCATAAACTCCTTCAGTACCTCAGAGGAGCAGTGTCACATCCAGCCTCCTCAGTTTGTTCATGTAGCCCACTTTAGCTCACAAGAGTTACCACCCACATCCAAGGTTTAAACATTTCAATTAATGCATGAAAACATTTACCAAAGCAGCCGGCTGGCATTCAGACGTGAAGTGTCTGCTCTTGTAAAACCAAAAAAAAAAAAAAAAAACACTTCTGATGAAGGATAAATCTTTCTTCATCCACATGCTGCTGATTTTAAAATAGTCAGTAGTCAACAGTGCTGGCGACAGCATTTCACTCAAAACCAGGTGGGAATGTGTTAGAGACGTCATTAAACGGGACAAAAAGCATCCAGGAAGACAGCAAAGCTTCCTGTTCCTGTGAGCTCACCTTGACTGGCGTGTCTTCAGCCGCAGGTGATGGACAGCTGACACTCCACACGTCTCTCTGTGGCTGTTTCTGCATGAGAGGGACAAAGGTTTCAAGACATTAGCCTCATGTCACCTCACATCAGCTGTCATCCCTCACACACGTGAATGTGGATCAAACACACTGAAAACACCTTTTCTGTGTTCAGTCGCCTCGTTTCCTTCCTCCTTCCCCTCGTTCTTTGTGTTTGTTTTCTCTGACTTCACTTTCATGCAGAGAAACGCAGCTAAACTTCACAATCCATCAGCCACTGTGTCGCCTCGTTATGAACACACCTGTGTGCAGGTGTGGACTGAACCATGTGTGTCGTAAGCAGGGGGGTGCATGAAGGGCGGAGGAGCTGTAGTGTTATTGCAGATGTAAAATTCTGCCTCTTGGCCTCTTCATTCTGCAGTAAATTATTTCATCATTATTAACATTTTTTCTGATTCTAATGAAGAGAGAGAACATGTGGAATATGTTTTATTAAATGATAATCTGCTTTTGGAGGAAAGCGCTCGATTGGATGTGTTAGATAGTTTGTAAAGAGGTGTCTCTTAAAACCAAACTGTGAATTCAGAAAATTCAACCTTCACGTCCTCAGAGAGCTGTGGACTCTCCTTGAGGCTGAATCTGCTTTTCTTCAGAAAAGATCGTCTCTTTGGCAACTTTCTTCGGTTTTGAGGGAGCGATAATGGTGAAGAGCTTGATTTATGTTGGTGTCTGACCTTGTTGAAAGAAGTGGATGATGCATAAATTGTGCCTCGTTCAGGGAATTGAATGTGTACTCTAATCTACGGAGGGCTGCCTCCTGTGTTCCCGTTTGTGTTTTATGTTTATTTTCCTTCCTATGTTTATCTCAAAGGTCAAGGTCACGTTATAACGCCATCAGCGCTGTGGCAGCCAGTGAGGACTCCTCCTGTAGAGGAGAATCACGCACAGATTACACGTGATGAGGTTTGTGTTAGATGGAATTCTTCATAGCCAGTAAAGGAGACAACATCCCAGGTAAGCTCCTGACCTCAGGATTTCTGAGACCTCGACATCAGCACTGCATTTTATATGTCTGTTATTATCTGGATGTGGGCCAATCTAATTTAGTTCTTCTTGAAGATGACAAAATAAAGGGAGTTTTCTGAAAACAGCTATCTGCCTGTTGGCTGAGCCGGCATCCTCTGCCTGAGGCCTGATAAGTGATGGTGCAGGCAGGAGGGGCTGGAGGGGGATGAAGACTGAGGAGCGTCTGGATGAAGTGCAGCACGCTTAAACAAATGAGGCAGCCGCAGTAAATACAAGCACAGATTAAGCCGGCGTTCGGCGTGCAGCGCTTCGGCTCGGCTGACGTGTGTGTAGTACTTGTAGCCATAACTGATTATTTCCTGGAACGCTGATTGTCGCTGTGTTTTCAGTTTGCCAGCGATGCCGCGTCTCTCGTGTCTCATTAGAATCATTCAGCGTTAAAAGAGCATCGAGTGATCTGACCTCTGTCCGCCTCCTGAAAGGCACCACGGTCAGCAGCTGGGCTCACTGAGCTCCGTTCATGGTGTTTGCCACTAAATCTGTATTTAACTGACGCAGTAACTGAATATACTGTCACAGTTTGCTCATAAAACTTCCTTTTAATTCAAATTGTTTAGTTTAAAAGTTCAAAGACGGGACTGAAAATCAGTTAAATTAAAACACCACTCCTCATTGCAAACTGTCCAGCCAATCACAGACAAGCTCTTGTCCCAGCCCTTCCTGCTAACGTGTGTTGCTGCTGTGTTTCAAAGTGACACTATATGGCCTAACCCTAACAGTATGTGGAGACCCCTTCACATGCAGTAGTTTCCTGTTTCAACATAGCGACGCCCTCATGCACAAAAACACTCCATGAAAAATGCTTTTCCCAGTTTGGTGTGGATGAACTTGACTGGCCTGCACAGAGTGCAGACTTCAGCCAGCATCCAGCACCTTTGGGATGAATGGGAGCACCGCTGTGACAGACCCCGTCACCCAACATCAGTGCTGGACCTCACTGATACGACTGTGGAGGCTGTTACAGCAGCACGTTCATGCCCATAGTTTTGGATTGCAACATTCAATTCAGTATTACAGTCAGGTGTCCATATACTTTTGGCCATGTGCTGTATGCAGCATAGAAGAAGGCCTGTTTAAATGACTTTACTGAGCAGAAGAATAAAAATGTTTTCATACCATCACACTGCTTCTTATCAGCTTAAGATGCTGCAGCCCACACGTTTCTGTTTGTTCCTCGTCTGTTCTTTCTGTCTGCACCTCGGACTCCCAGCTCTCAAACTGAGGGCACAGCTTTCATATCTTCCCAAACACTCAGACAGCAGAAATTACAGCAATCAGACAAACTGTCTTATCATAAAAGTAACTTTATGATTTGCCCAAAAACTTCAGAGCTGCAAAGTCTACAAGCACAAAAAGCACATTTTTAAAACCTGAAATGTTCAGTTTTCAGGAGCCAAACTTTAATGAACTACCATGTCAATCAAATCAATAAACAAACAAACAAAGTCAAACCATTTTCAGGGCAGGGAAGTATAAAAGGTGATAGAAAGAGGCTGAGGGTGTGTATCTGTGATATGATGAACCAACAACAGCCTGATGAAAGTGGAAGAATGATGGATGCGATAAACAAGCATGCAAATTGAAAACAGAGTGATCAGTTGTTGCTGTTGTTGTTGTTGTTGTTGTCAGAAGTTGATTGAAACAGTTTTCTCATTTGTAGACATGAATTACAGAATCACAAAGACACGATCTGAATGACAAAACGAGTCTTTTCATGAAATCACCTCGGTGCCTTTGTTCTCTTGTTTTCCGGATTTCTTCTGCTCGTATTTGGATGTTTACTGTTGCAGTTATCACTGGGTAAAAACAGGCTATTAATCATGTAAAATGGTGAGAAAATGATCATATCTATTGGTCAGAATCTTGCTTCTGTCTTTGATCAGTAAGACTTTTGAGCGACATGTACGAAGCTCGTTCAGTCCTGTTTGTTAAGCTAAGACATATCAAAAAAATCAGACGTATGCTGTTTTCTACACATCTTGAACTATTAGTTCATATTTTTATTGTCTCCCTCCTTGATTATTCTAATTATCTATTATCTCTGCTCTCAGCCGTTTAGCTCAGAATGCAGCAGCCAGGCTTAACGACGGCGTCACATCACTCCTGTAAAATAAGAAGATCCTGTTGATTAAACACGAGGCCCTGCGTGACCTTGCCTCCAGTTAAATTTCTCATCTCCTCTTTGCGCATTCCACTTCTCCACCACTCTGATCCTCTAATCTGTGCGTTTCATCCGTCCCGTGCTCCAGCTGCGAAACAAAAGGCGGCCGAGCCTTTGCTGTTTTAACCCTGGAATCATCTGGATTTGCTGAGTCTTTGGACGGTTTCAAGCAGCTTCTAAAAACTCATCTTTGTAGTCAAGCTCTTTATAGTCCTCCACTCCACTGGCTTGTTTGGTCTGTCTCTCATTTGAGCTGAGCTAATGTCTTTTTACTTTTTTGTGTAAATAAAGCTTTACTTCCTTAATTACCATGACTTTCATTTGGAGTCACCCACTAAATGTGTGTTGTGCTGGTGCTAATGCGTCAGAAACAACTGGTGCTCATGAATCCAGCTGTGCACACAAACCTGGCTCCCACTGGGCACAAAGTCTGGCCTCATAAATATGGATTTTAAAGACACTTTAAGTTCAAAAGTAGAGAACCACTGTGACTGCTCACACTGACAAATACGCCCTATTTGCATAAGATGAACACACACCAAAATATGACGTATTAATCATTGTTTTTTAGAGTGAAACAGAAACATCCTCTGACTAAAGGCAGCTGGACGGTGGAACCATAAATCATGCTTTTCTGTGGAAGGATTAAAAAAATGAACTCTGTGCTCGACAGGTGTAAGGTGAGGCCCGCCGTCCGGCTGACGCCGCCTCTGCTGCTGATGTCTCGCTCTCGGTGCTGAGCGGCAGGCTGGCTCTTCCTCTCTGTTCTGAGGTCAGATTGTAAACCTTCAGCAGAGAGATGCACCAGTTATCCGAGGGCACCGAAAACTGTGTAGCGCCAAAACTACTGTACTACTCTAATTCTGTTTTCAATATTTCTTTATCAGTATATTTTCTGACAGCACTAAGGCGTCAACACGGCTTTAATGTGAGCGACTGGCTGTGTTTCAGTTTTGAAACAGGGCTGCAGGGCTGGTGAATGTCAGAGCCTCTTTTCTTTATTCCAGTCCTCCAGAATCAGTATCTGTGATGTTTGTGGTTGTCAGTTGTTGTATTTGTGCCCCTCTCTTACGCTCCTCCACCAGGTTCATTCGGGCACCAAAGCTAAAGAGACGAAATGAGTCCTGATGTGAGCAGCCATCGTGTGATGAAGACTGGAAAGATGGAAATATTTCCAAATTGCTTAAATGAATTTTCATGACTCTGTTCACGACATGTGCTCTGAGGTTAAAATGCAATTCATGATATTATAACTAACAAGCACTTGGGTGAATCTTAAGGATTTTTTCTTCCACATGCACAGCAGTCATAACACTGGTCATTAATTCGTGAGCAGTAAGCAGAGAAAATGAAAGATGTCAGCATGTGTGTGCTGCAGGCCGTCCACAGGGCACGTCGCTGCCCGGCTGCATCCAAACCGCTGTTTACTGAAAGCATGCAAACAAGTTCAAGCTCTGTTAGGTCCATTAAAAATACGCTCAAGCTCCCTGCAAATACTAATGACTTTTTAAACAAACTGATATCACTGACATGTTTGGATCTTCACCGAAAGCAAACTCGAATAAGCATCTCTCATGATGTGCGAAATTTAAGTTCCTCTTAATGTGGCCCTTCAAAGAAGTGACAGTGAGAGCCGCTGTAAGAGAAACAAGCGAAGAGTCGAGCGAGGGAGAGCAGATTGGTAATTAACACCGCTGCCACGCCAAGCTATTAGGACCACACTTTAGACAGCAGCACTCCTGCAGAATAGAATATAAGAGCCATTATGTTTATAATGCTGAGTCAAATTTGATTTAGTCAGCTTTAAATTTCTCCATTTAACCTCCTGAAATAGAGAGGGTTTGGGTTTTACAGCTTGGCTGTGGGGCATGAAATGAGGCTTTAAAAACTAACCATTGCGGTTAGTCATTAACATAAAGACAAGGAGTTTTCGTTTTGTTTCACTTTAAAGAGGTCACGTGATGAGACTTTTAACTTCTTCCACAGGACTGTGCAGAAAGGCAAAATATCTCTTCATTACTAATTACTGCACATTACGTAGACTTAAAGCATGAAACACACCGACTCTGGAAAGCAGAGCAGTCTTTAACTGAAGATTCAATTTAAAGTTTTCTACTCTGGCTTTGTGCTGCTGTTGTCACACACGCATCAAAACCAGCAAACGCTGAGGGACAGGGCTGGTGATGGTCTGTGTTTTTCCTATTGTTGATAAATCCCATGATAAGAGCAAAACCAATAATGAATTGATCCTATCACACCGTCCTGCTGCCCCAAACACTCACCAGAGCACTAAATGCGGATTAATCCACCACTGAAAATAGTTCTCAACCAATGCAACATTTCTTCTTCAGGTTTGTTTACAAATGCCTCAGAAAACTTAGAAAAGAAACTTTATGTTTGTGTGCTCTTTCTAAAGATTTATGTCTTCTGGAGGAACCAATGGGCTCACAGCTCAGAACCACAGATCAATCTAGAACCATGATGTGTAAATTAAAGACAGTGAGTGACGTGTTCAGTGTACCTTCAGCCTTCGGTCATGCAGTCCGCCATGCCTTTCTTCCAGGGAAGGAGAGCGTCACAGTCCCAGAACACCATCAGGCATCCAGAGGGGTTTGCAAACAGGTCCCTCAGCAAACTGCTCCATTTCCTGAGAATAACAGGGGATCTGAAAACAAAAGCAATCAGGTTTGTCACTGAGGCAGCAGAAAGAACCTCTACATGGCCGTTGATCAAACAGAGCGAGCCGTGGAGAGTAAGTGCTTCTGGGACACAAGCCAGCCCTCATCACCCCCGGTCAGCACATTCGCACTCCCAGCTCTTCACACATGGACGCTTGGCATCACTTTTTAAGGTACTGAAAACACCTTTAGAATCATTTCTGAGGGCTCTGCAGTCACGTCAGCAATGATAAATACGAAATGTCTTATAATAAAAATGTAACCCGTATTTGATGCTCTGGGAATGACAAGAGTGGAGTACTTTTTATTCTGCATTTAGACAAGTGTTTTCGGGGGGTGGGGGGGAATCTGCTTGCATACAGTGACGCAAAAGTGTGTGAATCAGAGAATGTAAGGGACGGCGCTGGCAGATCAGAGCACACTTTTGCGTTTTTACCCTTTAGACGGGAACGCGACGGTGGAGCGTTTTTAAGATTTCCACTCTGGAGGGGGGTTTCACTTTTTTGCATTTTTAAGTCCCTAAAACGCCGTCGCTGTCTTGAGGAAAGGCACATCCGATAAAATATTTGATCGTTTTCACCCGCGAGTGTTGTCGTGTAAACGGGGTCCAAGAGTGAAGGTTGATTTCTTTTGTAAGTTAGCCGTCATCTATGTACTTCTGGTTTCACTTCTGGTTTCCTCTGGGATGCAAAACTCAGTCTCCTGGGTGAAAGTTGTCTGTTTCCTCCATCCAGCCCACCTTCCACCATGTGCAGACCTTCTTCCTCTCATCGTCATCTCGCTCTGGTCGTCTATATTACCACGGACGGGGTCATATTACTTAGAGTTAGCTGAGAGCCTGGAGCGTGACACCATGACAAAGTGTTGGTATTTGACACTCTGGGATGAGGTCAGGCTGTTATACTGCATCATTTGACATGTCGGGAAAGAGAATGGGCTGTCTATAGAGCTCTGTCGGACCACCGTGCACGATGAAAAATGATGCTAAAGAGGTATCCAGTCCTTCAAAAGTGACGCCAAGGGGTCCTGATCAAGCATGAGTGGGACCAGTGCAGGTGCTGTGGGTGGAAGACGTTTTGTCGACTATATGCGACGATAATTTTATAACTTATTGACAGATTTTAACCTAATTTAAGGGAAATTTAGCACACACAGGGAAAAGAGATTAGCTTCAGGTGTAATCCTGGTCTGGATGTATTTAAAGGTTTAGTGTTTGCTCATGTGTCTGGACCGTTTCCTCCATGGATTAGTGCTGTGAGGTGATTGATGAATGCGGTGAGTGATTGATTTAATGGCTGCCAGACGTAATTATTGTATTACAGGCATTACATACTTGTTTGCTGCTGTCACATCATGTCACACTGGGCTTCAGAGTTTTGATTTAAAGGACTTTTGTAGCGGAAGGAATTTCAGACTGAAGCTAAAAGCTGACAGAGTTTTATGAGCAGACGAAGCAATAATTTGGAAACCATACATAATTAATGAAGTGCTTTGAAAAACAGCCCAGCACAAATTACCCACAGTGTCCCATGATGTCTGCTGGGGGGTTTTCACACACAAATTAATACCAGCCATCATTTATTTTCAGTTTCTTTTCCTTCTGGACGGGATTCCCACCTTCTCGGCTGTCATCAGAGATCTTGACAGCAGCAGAGGGAGTGAAGGGAGCTTTTGTGTGAACTCATCTGCTGCATCACAAAGTCACAAACTGTGAAATCCGGATGTCCTGAGGCCCACGTTAACGCGTCCTGTCTGGATAAGCCTGAGCTCACCTGCAGACCGTTCACCTGCCGCTCGCGGAAAGTAAACAGCAAACTCACTCGCTTATTACTCTTTCCAAAAATAATTGTTGCTTTCCACGTGACGGCGTGAGAGCGGAGATTTGTTCCATTCCTTGTAGCTTCAGTGTCCGTGCTCCATGCGCTTCACAGGCTGACAATTTATTCCATGCATTTCCATCCAACTCGGTGCAGCTATTTCATGGTGGCTTCCGCTGCGCTGATGGATTCACACCTGTACTGCTTCCAGCTACTGCATGGACACAACCTGAATACATATCATGGAGAAAATACAGGTGTGGAAGGAATGGAGTCCTGAATGGAGACTGCATATGAAGTCGAACTACGCCTCTATCATGAGATGCACCTCACGATCCTCTGATTTTTTTCATAATATCTGAGTTGTCCCGACTTAAAGAGCCGCGGGGCGATCAAATGAGGCTATTCCACAGAGCCACTCAAATGCTTTAAATTGCTTTGCTAGTTTGGGATGTAAACTGAGCCGTGGGGTCGTTTCTGGTAACAATGACAAGAGTGATGGGTCTTAATGAGCGTGGGCCGCAGGGCTGGACTAAAGATGCACAAACAGCCCCCGAGCTCAGAGGCTCTAAGAGCCTTTGAAAAGCTGGAAAATAACATTGTGCAGTTTGAAGGGTTGTTTGCCACTGAGACAACACACCAAATTCATTACGGCCTTCATAGATTGAGACGTTATTGTCTGCTGTGAAAGAAATACAGACACTGATCCTGAGCTGAAGCCTCACGGTCACACTGCACACACAAGTGGTCAACCCAAAGAAAAACCTGCAGCCAGCAAGAAAACAGCTAAAGTTTTGTTGGATTTTCTTGTTTCACTCACGCTCACTCATTAAATCCTCCGTAGATGCTCCATAGTTTCGTCAGTGAACGGTAAATTTCACTCATGACTAATGAAGTTTTGACTGAAGTTTAAGATGCTGGTATTAAAACCCCACATGGGCATTTTCCCTCTCATGTCTTGTCCGTCTCTCCCTTTTCTCACCGTCTTTATCCGTCTCTCTCTTTCTCTCGGGCTAAATCAAATGGACATCTGGATTACTGGATCTAATGACTGCTGCTGACTCCATCCAGGGGGGAAATGGAGGCTGAAACTCCCTCAGAAAGTCTGTTTTCTCATCAACTAGAATCAATCACCAGCTGACATCTGTAGCTGCTCTGCATGCCGGAGATTTACAGCTAAATTTCAAATGTGAAAGCTCTTGAGTAGTTGACACTTGATGTTTTGTCTATTTTTGTCCTTAAGTGAGATTTATATATTACTACTACTCATACAATAAGGCGGTAGCGACCACTGATGGGTCAGAGTGTCAACATGTTGACCGGCGTTTCTCTGTGTTTTAAGTTCCTGCGACTGCTTCCCAGTGAACTCCACCTCGTGTTGTGCCAGTTAGGTGAAAAGCTTTTAGCGTCAGTAGGAAATGTTGTTCACAGGCTGCCTGTGAACCGTTGCCTGTGAACCCCTCGTGAAGCCACACTCGATGATTTCGGCTGATTTCAGCAGCGTTAACTTTGTGCTATGGGACGCCGCGGTGAAAAACTACCCAGCTGAGAGAAACTGGCAGTCACAGAAACACTGAGATGAGCTGTCCCAGTTCAAATAAACTCAATGAAGGAGGCCTGAAGTGGTGAAAAGGTAAAAATATAATGACCCAGGCATAGAGGAGTCTTCATCATCTATCTGCTCTCTTTCTCTCTCCTCTTCATTATTCTACACTTCTTTCTCCACGTCCTCTCTTTCATTCACTCCCTCATTATTCAGCCGGAGCGATATCACAGCCTCTCATCTCCTCCGTTCCACTCCTCCCCGGCCTCCCCTCTCCTGTTGCCGGGATTATTTTGGGATGACAGGAAGCTCGATGGGACGTCGGGGGCTTTAGGCTCAGAGTCCAGCTGAGAATGAGAAAGAGGAGAAGAGCGTGAGGACGCGGAAGAGGACGAGCATGAGGAGGCGGGGATGGACTGGATAATGAGATTGATGCCATGAGAAGAGGATGCAGTTGGCCTAATGGGATGATCAGTGAGCTAAAGGAAAAGGAGGACGAGCTAATGATGAGAAATGGTGTTAATTCAATCTGGATGGAAGGGGAGGAGACAAAAAAAGCGTCTGTTGCTTCATGATGGTGTTTCCTGTCTGTGTCTGCCCTTTCTGTCTCTGAGGCTCTCACACTGACGCCAAATCAGCAACTCTTCTTCTGTATTTTCCCGTTTTAATATGTTAATATGTGCTTTCTAAACCAGAACATACAGTATGTTTCACCAACAAGCAAAAGTTATGTTTTCAACATTTCAGCATCAGGCAGTGCTCACAGTGTCTACACCATCTACACCTCTTCTCAGGAGCTGCTGGTGCTCTCGCCTGCTCTCTCCTCATCGGCCTCTCTGGGCGATTCATTACATCCCTGAATAAACTGCACTACCAGAGGGCACCAGGTGACGCTCACCTGTTCCCGTTCTCACCTGCCTGCTTTTCTCCGTCGGTGCTCGAGGCGTTTTCGTTTTGTGTGACACTAAAAACAGAGAGAAGGAAAAGTATTGAGGGATTTACACTGAGGCAGAAAACAAGGAACTACACTCGAGGACAGCTAAAGCTAATTATTTTTGAGTCCCCTCGGTTAAATAAATGCATGTTGTGAACATCAGCAGTATTTCTAATGTCTTTTATTCATTGTGGAAATTCAGAATATGAGCTAATACTTAATGATTTGCATACCGGCTGATGCCAGCGTGGTCTCCTCGGCCCATCAGCACGCCAAAATGTGACTGAAGGGAGAACTGCCACTTGTTTTTTCCACTTCAAACGCTGCAGGCAGGGGAACAGTGAGGTCTGGCAAAGGTAGAGAGGTAAACTGAGGCAGAGGTCAGAGGTCAAACCCAGGAAGGAATGAAGCCAGAGAGCAGCGGCTGGCAGAAAACAGACAATCTGTCAATGTCTAAGAGAAACCGGACACCATTTTATCATCATTTTTAAACAGAATACGTCATACTCAGAGCCACATTATTAGCTTGGATCCAGCAGCGCTTGGCAAAGATAAATTACCTGGAAAATGTAATAAATTCCATTTCACACTGGAGCTGTAGCTGTTCACTGACCATTAGCAGTCAATGGTTAGCTTCAATGACTGTATGCAACACCATAGAAGTCCCATGTTCGCTGTGAAACCTCAGATTCACACACCCTCCCTGCGCTGATATTTCAGTGAACACAAGTAAAAAATCTCATTTACTGATCTCCATGAACTGGACTTAATTCAAGTTCTTATCACTTCCTGATTCTGTTTGTTACTCCAGCAAGAAGATGAACTAAATATGTTACCTCCGGGACCAGCTGATGATACCAAACCCATGAGGCGTGCACTTCTGACGACACTGAGCAGAGCATCAAATCCAAAGATGGCTGTCTTTTTATCCCACGCATTCGTCTTCCTTGTTTCGGGTGTGTCATGCTAGTAATAGCTAATGTAGCCTCGAACCGCCAGCGGAGATGAGGAGTGGGCTCAAGAGGTCCCGTAGGCAGTACTGACAGCTGCAAACAGACCTATGAGTGGAATCAGTGTAGCGCCCCCTTCAGGTAACATTTACATAACGTGTTTGTACTTAAGAGGTTTTAACAAACTCTGATTTCCCTTTTTTGGTTGGCAGTGTGTGTTTGTGTGTGTGTGTGTGTGTGTGTGTGTGTGTGTGTGTGTGTGTGAGCTTGAGTGTGTGTGTGTGTGTGTGTGTGTGGGAAGCACACATCCAAGCTCTCAGTTCACAGCAGCATGTGTGTCGCATCGCTGGGATCCAGCTGAGAGATTAGGGGAGCCCACACAAGGCAGACTGCCCGCTGTGGTGGCACACACACACACACACACACACACACACACACACACACACACACAAATAAAAGGAGTATGTTTTTTTTAGTGTTTCATGTGTGAGTGAACAATGCAGCTGTGGGCTGAACGAATGAAGAGAACACTTTGTTGTTTGCTTGTTGTTGTTTTTGTTGTTGTTGTTGTTGTTGTTGTTGTTGTTGTTGTTGTTGTGTGTGTGTGTGTGTGCGCGTGTGTACTTGTATTTGCTACATGATGAGGACCGTTTTTTTAACAAACAGAATGGAGACATTATAGGAGCATGACATTTTGGCCATCCTCACAACTTCAAAGGGCTGTTCGATGGTTGGTTGCGAGGGTTAGGTCAGAGTTAGGGTTTAAAATATGTCAACGAGGGTCCTCATAAGGATAGAGGTACATATATTGTGCATGCATGCATGCGTGCAGCTTGCTGACTGGACGGCACCATGTTTGACAGCGACTACATTGAGGTGTTCACACACACGTCGTTCCTGAGATAATGAAGCAATCCTCATCATCATGTTCAGGGTACAAACATGGCAGGTGAATCCAGCAGGCCGTTATCTTCATTCTGTCGGTTCAAAGAAGTAATGTAAGTGAGGATAAGGAAGCCCGAGTGTTTGACGAAGATTAATTAGTGGACTGATAAAAGATGATGTTTTTGGTTGGGTTTAATTTTAGTGAAGTAGAGCAAAAGTCTAGAACACACTGCGCCTTAATGCATTATTAGTGCTTCAGTTGATTATTGAGCTGTTGGACAAATTTAATTAATCACAGTTCAGCTTCCACAACATGTGATGAGCAAAGCTTTTTTCTGTGCAGGCCAGGCATGTGTGTAATTGGTGAGTAGAAGTGGCACCAGTGGCTGGTCTCAGTATTTCATCCATTGATAACAGCTCTCTGGATAACTGGCTGCGTGTGTTTAGCATGCAGAAACACACTCCTCAAGAAACCTACCCAACCTTCATCCTCTTCATCCAAGAGGAGTTAGACCCACTTCTCAATTACCAGTTTTATCAAAAGTTTAAGAGAAGGTTGTTTACTCAAAGTTGAACTTCTTTAATGAATAATTAGAATATCTTTGATGACTGTGAATCGGGTTTCTGTTCACGTCATAGCACTGAACGTGCCCTCATTAAAAGTAGCATCAGCTGTAAGACTTTTAGCTCACAGCTGATTGTGTTGTTTAATTTTAATTATTCTTGATCTCAGCTGATCATTTCTGTTCTACTGAATGGCCTCGAAAAGCAGGCTGCCATCAGAAATACAGCGTTGAACTCTTATTTATCAAATAGCTTTTCCAGCAGTGGAGGGTCATGATTCTTCTTCTGCAGCCCCTTTGAGCTGCGGCGTTCCCCAAGGCGACATCTTAGGCCTCCTGTCGTTCTGCATGCTGCCACTGGGACATGTCATACATATATAATGTCTAGGTTAGCTACTTTGTTAGCCGATGGATTAATAAGGTCACAAACATCTAAAATTTAATTATACTTTGAGCAGAGTTCCTTTCATGTTGCTCAGGTTTGCCAGGTGTCCAAGTTGGCCGAGCTTCAACGAATTCTGTCTAATGAGGTCTAACTCAGGTAATTGATTTCTACCTCCAGAGCCGCTCTGCTGCTTGGGAGAACTGTTTGTTCAACTAAAACTCCACGAGACATCACCTGATGTCGAGGATCTGAGGAGGAGAGTGATGACCATTACCTGATTTATTTCAAACGTAATCTGAATAATCATTAAGAACAACAAGCTCCAGTGAAAACAAACTCCAAAGCGAGCAGAATCGCCTAATCTGCCGCAGCAGAAAGTGAAACCAGGTGCAATTTGACTTTCACGTGTCACTTTAATCTGTTTGTTTATCGGTGTGTTGTTGGACAGATGAGTCATCTGTAGCCCTGATCTGCAGTGAAAGAGTGCATCCGTGGCCCTCGCCAAGAGAAGTCAACAGACCTGAGCTCTTGTTTCCCGCAGAGAGGAGATCTGGCAGCGCCGTCGTGATCCCGGCTGTGTTTTCTTGGCATGGTTCAGGTCAGAGAAGAGCACGCTGGGTTTCATTCCAACCAAACACTGCACTGATTAACAGCCCTCTGGTTCAGCTGCTGTAGTGTTTCCCCGTCATGGGTTAGGGCCGGCAGCCGGATGATGATAATGAAAATGGTGTAATGCATGAAGGGATCATTTCAGCAGTTGTGGGAAATGTCATGGCCAGGCCTCAAAGGAACATCTGTGTGTATTTCAACCTGGGTCTTATTCTAAGACTGTGAACGTTCTGACTAAAGGTTATCTGAAGTAAACAAGCCCCCTGGATTCAGTGCTGCTGCTGCTGCATAGGGATCAATTCACAGAGCGGGATATTGGGCTGTCATTCAACCTGAACCAGCGTTTCCCTCCACCTAACCCAGTCGTTCTTGTGCCAATAACTAAGCAAACTTTTAGGAAGGCACAGACAAAATGATGTCAGCCTGCAGATGGTTGTGTCAGATCAGTGCTGAATTTGGAGGACTTCTTGTCTCTTTCAGGTATTTTTGCTCAGGTGAGACACTTCAGTTGAGAGTCTTCGCTGTAAGGTTTTCCTCCTCGTTTGGCTTCGGAAAGCAGCACCATGTTCCTGATGTATGCTGGTTTGCAGGATGATCCACATAATAATATTAAAAAACAAAAAAACTTCTGCTTGAAACTGCTGTTTTGGTGAAGGCAGAGGTCTCCTGAGCCCCTCTGCGAATGACACTTAGATTTCATGTGTAATTTTCCCCTTTTTTTGCTTCATTTATTTATTCCTCCCTCTATAAAACCCAGAGGCAGATTCTCTCATGTATAGCGGAGGGTGTTAAAGGAAGTTCCGGTGCTGGCTTCAGGTTTTGCTGAGGTAAATCAGGAGATTGTAAAAATCTTGACCTTTTAAAATTGCATCTGGCTTACCAGCGACTTCGCTGATCCTCAGCTCTCTTCTAATATCAGATATCATTTTCACGGCGCTGCCATCAGAGCGCGCCTCATCTCTTGTTATGGAGTGAAGACGGGGTGTATTAATGCCTTTAAATCCTTTTCATTCCATATCAGTCAGTTCCAGAGGAGAATAGAAAGTGTGACCTGAGTGATCGAGGTGAAGCTGAAATTGAAATTAATTTCATATAATCCGTTTCAAGTTAAGCTTTTTCTGAAAGAGTGTGCAGAGTTTCCTGATCTGTTCTACGTGGGGGTGAATGCAGTGCTGTATGTGTTTACATGCATGCTGATATCGCATGTATTTCTGCCTGTGCGACCCCTCGGCCCCGTCTCAGCAGCGTTTCTGTTATTTTGGACGGGTTACATGAATATCCTGATCAGGACCTTGTGGTCTGAACCCCCGCGGGCTCCTACCTGGCACAGAGATGGTGGTCGTCCTGTTTTTCTCTGTTCGACTTCCCGTTTGTTTTGTTTGTTCTTCCCACTCGCAGGGCAACACCGAGGGTCTCCACGTAATTTGTGAGCAAACTTCTTCCCGTGAACCAGATGACCCAGTGCTAGCAACATGAGCTGTGTGTATGCAGCTACAGTTTCTTCAAGAAAATTAATTTTCATTCATCCCGAGGCCCAAAATCCCTTTTAAAGCCGCTGAAAGCTTCAAATGAAAGGTGTTTTTCTGTAACGTCACTAAAGATTCACACAGGACCACATCGTTCATCGTAGGCTGACCCACCTCGCTGTTTCATCACTACAGATCTAACTGGACAGAAGAAGAAATCTTGTGATTTACAGATGTTTCTTGACTGTCAGTTCTTTGCTTTAGTGTTCGTGACGTCGCAGACACTGAGATGAGCCAAACAGCCACGCTGAAATGAACAAATTCCACCAACCCGGCTCGTGTGCTCTGAAATACAGTGAAGAAAAACAGGGTTTAGGAAGAAGACACTTAAAGGAACCTTCAACAGTTTGGGAAATGCACTTATTTGCTTTCTGGTTAAGAATTTGATGAGAATTGACTGACACGCCTCTCAGGTCTATCGATGTTCTCATCTAACTCTCCACCAGAAAGCATATTTTCCAAAATGTCAAGCTATTCCTTTAACAGGGGTTAAACTGTGGGTTCGTTATCCCACTTTGGAGATTTCAAAACTCTTCATCTGTACGCTCTAAAAAGCAAATACACAAGTATTGATGTAGTTTTCTCTTCAGTGAATCGATGATGGAGGAACGTCGTTGGACAGAATTTTAAGCACTCTCAGGCAAATTTGTGATTCGGGGCTGTGTGTGTAAAACGGACTTGTCGCCTCAGCCAGGCTCCGGTTTAATGAATGCATTTCACACTTTGTCCATAGGCTGCTGTGTTGCACTGCATTTTCTACTGTCTGAATATGGATCGTTCATTAAAACAGCATACAAACACACTTTCTTAATTTGTCCTTGTAAAAGGTAACTTCAAATCAAAAGTGCAGTGTTTGGTCACAAATTAAGTCGCGTGCCTGCACTGAGGCAGCCGCTCTGTGTGCACAGGATCTCTGCAGAAACCATATTTACACATCAACTTTCTCATCACAGTGTGGCTGCAGGCGGTGTGACTTGCAACAGAGTTCACTGCACCAGCAAACTGTGAGGGAGCTGCAATGTGCCAAAAACACACACTGGGAGTTAGTGATGAAGACCGAAGTGAGGAGCAGTATCCGGAGTGTGAAATTGTTATTCAACATCGACAGGACATTTGTTCCCAGACTAAAGATAAGCTTCATCCTGGCAAATAAAACTCAAATTTATATGTAAATCCACTTCCTCAGTGGAAATTAAAGTGATTCCTTCGTGAACGCTCTGAAGTTTACTGAAATTTATCTCATTAATGTTACACGTGGGTGTTTGTAGCTGACACTCTGCTATCCCACACGAGCTGAGGGTTTTTTCTGACGTATGTTTTAAATTGTATCTGTTTGAATTATTTTATAGTGAGAATAATAACTTTATTACAGCTGTCAGTGTGAAATGAATGCTTACTGCTGCTCATTGTCCGGTGCTGTTCCTGGCTGTAATTATCTCATTATTCAATTAGTCTTTCTGGGAACAGAGTGGGAAGGGCCCGCTCACTCGTCTAATGTAGAATTATTGATGTATTATCTGGTGTTTTCCAAATAATGGTCGTTTCTCATATCCTGCAAAAATTTCATGGAGTGAAATTTCCTCTGCTGATCAGATCTCATCTCACAGTTCATTAGCTGAGTCTTGTCGAGACAGTGACGAAAACTTTAATCCTGTTTGTGCAGGTTAAGATTAAAAACGCCAAAGCTTTTGATCAAAGCATCACCGCGAGCAAATGCAAGAACGAGAGAAACAGAGAGAGAAAGAAAGCAAAAAACACATTAAGATAAAATGATGAGCATAGAATTAAATGACAATAGAGGACAAACAGAGCAGTGAAAGAGGAGGAAAGAGCATCAGCAGATACTTAAAATCCGACTGCAGTGAGGGATCGACTGTATCAGCAGATGGTTCCGTCCTGCATGAGTAAGAATTTAAGGGCACATTCCAGATGTGAGCAGATGTTCGAGTGTGTCACACGATCACTGCGTAAAAACTGTTTTTCCTCTCAACACATGAAGTCATGAGCTCATGTGAAGCCGTGCTGACTGTCCTCACACGACCTCACTGGTTCGATTCAGGCAAACTGGTTTGACCACTGTCCGTCATTTCATGTGTTCAGAGACAGAAAAATCAGCCATCTTTAACAGTGTTTTCTCGTTTTTTATATGAGCGACAAAGGGGAGTGTTTCATTCAGGCAACAAACAGCTGATGACCTGCGTGACACAAACCTCATGGTTTTCCTTTCCCTCCCCTGAGCTGCACAGTCAACACAAATGCAAAATAAATTAACTAATAAATCTCACAAAGTGCTGCGACAGCTCTTTACCACACTCACATCCACAATCACTGACATTAGCTGTGTCTTACTGTACTGTATGCTTCAGTTTAATTCCCACAGTTTATTTGTGTCTTACTCTGAACGAAGTGTGTGGCGCTCATACTGTAAACTCTTGAGAAAAGTGTTGTTCAAGCAATTAACCTGAGCTGAAAACAGCTGAGGGGTATTATCTCCACTGAAGAGCTGCGGCTTCCCGTGAGTGGCTGACTGCTGAATGGAAACGATGATGATGTATTTAAATCTGTGAACATCAGGCTGCCGGCAGGTTTCTATCATCTGAGAGGGGAAACGAAGCTCTCTGTTTTTTCCGCCTCTACTTTCATCCCTGACTTGACATGTGTCCGTCATTCAGCCGCTGCATTTCTGCTCCGGATACCTGAGTCATTTACACTTCATAGGCGCGCCTCCTATGGAGCGCAGCTCTGCGGTAGGTGTGATGTAGCTTAAGCTGTTACGGCATGAATAAGGCTGCTCTGGAGAGTGTATGTGCTGTGATAAGGCTGTAACTGGCACACGGACTACCTTGTAATCAAAATCTGAGGAGCTTGAGATGAAGGCGCTGGATCCTGGCTGGCAGCTCATCTAATGCTTTCAGTCAGGAGTGGCTTAAGATCTGCCTCACGAGGGAGAAGCAGAAATGTTAAAAACAAGTCGTCTCTCACGCGGCTGCGTTTCAGCTCTGGCCTCTTTTTCTCTGCGCTTTATCTCCATTATCTCTGTGGTTAAGCATGACTCTCTAGATAAAGGAGAGGGAACCTCCTTTAATCTTGTGCTTCTATACTGTGCCCACAAAACGGCTAATACACTTCAGCTAAAGTCCCAGTTTGTCCACACAGTGCTGCAGACAGCTGGTCTGTTGCTGTCAGGTACCGGTCCCAAATTGTGGTTATTTGGAGTAGACTGAAAAGTGCACCCCCACAATTCATGCAATTCCACTCACACCAGTGTGTATATATCAGTGTGATTCGGTCCAGTAGACACATCAGGCAGCAAATTCTAATCGGCAGCTACAAGCCTCTTATACCAGGTAAAAACACCTGCATGGTGCCAGGAAACGGCTCTATAAACAGCAGAATTCACCGCCAAGGCTTCGAAAAGATGTTTGGAATGACAAATCCTATCAGAGCAAGATGGCGAGTACGGCAGACAGCTCCTGCATCCCTGAGGGTCGCGGGATCAGCACCGCGGACAGCGGCCATGACACGCAGCTGCAGTGCTGTCAGGAGGGGGGTCCACGCTCAGCTGGTCCACCCTAACACAACAGCCCTGCGATGAATCCTCCCGTCATGAGGGGTGTGACGTTCAGAGAGGTGACGATTCAACTTTATGGCCCTCTGAGGGTCTGTAGTTTGTTGTGCTGTTTAATTGAATTGTGTTACACTGAGGGGTGTCGTTGATACAAACGGGCTTTTACACACTTTGGTGTGCTGGACTACGTGTCTATCAACAAAATACACAAAAATCAGATGATTTTAGTCCTAAAAACTTCACTTTGGTTTCCACATTTAGCTTTGATGATGCTGCACGAGATCTGAGCTGCATTTCCTGCAGTTTTATGTATATAAAGAGCAGAAGTGAACACTTAAGATCATGTTATTGCTGTGTTGTACAGAAGCCAAGTGTCGGCTTGGCAGCAGCATGTTTAACTTCATAACACCGTTCACTCTCAGATTTTCTGCTGCTGCAGAGGCGCGCCATCAGACTGAAGGGATTTGTTCTTATTTGCTCCATTTAGTAAATTTCCACAGGGTTTGGAGGTGCCTGTGATGAGCTTTAGTATCTGACAACTTCAAGAAAGTGCTGCATATCTTCCATAGTTTTAGGCAACTGGATTTTGGAGAGTAAAATCTGGAACGGAAAGCCTTCGCTCACCTTTCATCTTCTTCCTCGTTCGTCACTCCCTCAGCTGCTAAGCTACACCTCTGGCTGATTGCCCTGACTGCTTTATTATAATTCAGATAATATCCTCCAATTTCAATCATCCAATCAGTAAGCCAAGTATTTCTCAGCAAAGTGTCTCTTGTGCCTGGGATTCAATCACTTGTTTGTCCGCTCTAATGCTAATCACCACGTTCCCACGTTTGTTCCCCGGCAGCAGCGACCAAACCTTTTGTGTTCCTCGTGCCGCTGAGGGTCTGTATTTGTGTAAATATCTAACACATTATTCTCACGTCTGCGTGTTAGATGGATGCTCTCTTCTTTCTGTGTGTCATCACTGACCTGTTTGCCTTTTTCCACTGTTTCCTGTGGATCTTTACTCACTCCAGCCAGTATTATTAATATTAATGTAAGCTACTCATCCACCCACTTCCATCCCCACCACGAGCAGCAAGGCTCAGATGATGATGGGGGCGTATATATTTTGCTTTCCAAACTGTTTTTTCACCCATAATCACGCATTAGGCTGTGATAGGGCACAAGACAAAGTCTGCTCATGAAACTTTAAAATCAGAAACCCCATGATTTGAACTCCTCTTTCTCCCTGACCTGATGAAGCCTCGTCGGTGCTTCTCTCCGTCTGTGATCGTGTTGTTGTCGGCTCCTCCACTCTACACGACACCTTACACCTCCCGGCCCATCTGAGAGCAATGACACCTGACTTTGGAAATCTTCAGGTCTTGATGAGGAGAACATTAAAGCGGCGCTTGCCAAATGGGGTCGAACAGTGCCGACCAATCAGAGCCGGTGTCTGCCAACAAACCTTCGGCGGCACCTCGCGAGTGAACACCTTTGATCCGTTCGACTGCGCCAACAGTGGTTCTGCTGAGTCATGTTCCCGACGCACAGCTTAATTCCACAGTGTTGTGTCTGCAGATCGTCTGCTGTTGCTGCAGGGCACTGGCACCATGCATACGCAATCTTCTCCCCCTTTCTGTTTAGTCTTCACTTTTCTTCAGCTCGTCCTTCAGTTTGCCTCAGAGCGGAATGAGGATTCCTCTGCAAGCAGCTTTGTCTTTCAACTCTGTCTTATAATCCGTCTTTGGAGCTCTGACTGCTGCTTTGACTCAGTCAGTGCTGTTAACTGCTGTTTTAACCAGGTACACGCGAACGACACGGAGCAGTTCATGCTCCTCTGCAGCAGATAAGTTCAACTTTGCCAGTTTCTGTATAACATACAGTAGTTTGCTGTCATCCAACTGCACACAGAGCATTCATCTTACATCATGTCCAGTTAGGACAGAAGGTGTGGACGGGAAAAGGATGCTGACACCGTGCACCATGACATTATAGACTTTTTAAAACTTGCACGACTCGTACGTCTTCACAACGGTTAGAAGAGAAACAGCACTTTCTAATAATCACAATCCTGATGATTTATTAGCTCCAGAGCAAAAGGAACTTGGCTTGATCCACCATAACCACTATGTCTTCATAAATTAAAAAAAATCATAATTCATCACAATGAAAAGATGAACAAATTTACATTAAGATCAGAAAATAGTCGGTCGCACTTTAATATTTCTAACACATTAGAGGTTTTATTATACATTCATGGATGCCTCATAGCTGTTTTAATGAATACTTAAAGGGGGTTAAATTAAGGGTTTAGCCAAACTGATTGAAAAAAAAAAGAATTAAACAACAAAACTTATAGAATGGAAACACAAACTAAAAAAGGAAATCAAAGTAAGGAAATAAAAGCCGTGTCCCTGCTGTCCGTCATGCACGAACTGAGACACAGAAATAGGCATCAATAATGTCGTTGGCGTCTGGAGTCGGCGCTGCTGAGAGTGACCACGCTCAGAAAAAGAGGAAAAAAGACGGCTGAGAGACGAGCTGAGGAGAAAGGATGAACTCATCATCCCACACGGAGCACATCTCAGCCCTGCGTGCCACCAGCTGCAGCTACATTTTGGGATCGATGTGAACTTTGTAGATCAAATGGACTTCACTCTAATAAACCTGGTGGTACGTTATTAGCTCTCACAGTCCATACTGAACCTCCCATACGCTGCTGCTTCCTGTGGCTGAGACAGTCCATGCCCCGTGCAGGTAACCCCTCTCAATCAATATTCCACTGTAACTCCATTGTGTGCATCTCCCTCCGGTCCCACAATCATATTACCACACAGGCGTGCTTACGTCATCAGCCCAATGCCTCAGGTCCATTCAATGGGCGCGGACCCTGTCATGACATCAATTTTGATCCAAATGTCTTTTCTATGAATCAAGGTAATGACGTCTCTACCTCCATCCGAAGGGGAAAATCCTCTCCCGACAGACACCAGGACAATAAGCACAACTTTATTTACGACTTTTTCGTCTCATCCCAGAGCTAACATTCACTTCCCATCATTTGAAGTGCTTTTACTTCTCCCCACCCTCAGCCAACACAAACTCTCCATCTTTCTTCACTGCTCTTACATCATTGTCCACTTCCTGGATGAGTTTATCTCAGATCTTTGACCAACTGAATCACCATAATTGACGATTCTAATCTCAATTTTAACGAGACAGTCAACACACTGGACTGAGCCTTCACAACAATCAGACCTTTGTTTTCTCAGGCTGCCTCTGAACACACACACCACAACACTCGAACCGTCGCTCTGCTTTTGCTTTTCTCTCTCTGACCTTTTCGTTATTATCCGACCTCTCTCTGATTCACTTTAATGTTCATATGCTGTCCATTTCTCAGTGTTGCGCCCTTATTAATATGCCAAGCAGAGCAGCTCTGGAAACATCCCTTCCTGATGCTCTCACAGAACTGAGTAATTACCCTGATTCTCCGGAGAGCTTCACAAATACACTAGATAGCACCTTACTGGGTGCACTCAACTCTGAAGCCCCCTTCAGGTTAGAAAACGCTGCTCACCCAACTTCACCCAATGATTCAATGATTCCACTCAGGCACTCTGCTTAAGTACAAATACGCCCTCCAGCAAGCTAAATCTAATTGTTACACTGTTCTGATTTATAGCAACAGATATAGCCGCAGACTTTCATTCAATGCAATGGATAAGCTCACAAAACAGCCTCGCCTACACGCTTTAGCGGCTCTGCTGCTGAGGTTTTTCACAACTACTTCACTGAAAAGACGGAGCTGATCAGAAATGGTGTTACTGGTAAGGCAGTGTCCCTCCCACCCTCTGCCTCTTTGTCATGCTGATCCCCAAACCACCAGCCACCTTCTTCAGTTTGATCCAGTCAATTCAGAGACTGATTTCCTCGAGCTCCAAACCAACCACGTGTTCTGGATCCCTTTCCTGGCAACCTCACGAAGGACCCGTTCACGGTGATAGGAAACCCTCTGCTTAACATCGTCAATCAATCCCTCACTTATGGCATCGCTCCCACTGCTTTTAAAACAGCCGTGGTTACACCATCGTTAAAAAGACCCAACTCTGACCCACAAACTCTTAACAGTTATGGACTCATCTCAAATCTCCAAACTGTTGAAAAGGAGGTTGCCAGCCAACCCACCGCCCATCTATCTCGCCCTGACCGTCCTGATGAGCTTCAGGCTGGTTTCAGACCCAAACACTCTAAAGAAATGCACTGTAAAGTAGCTAACGACCTGTTAATTGCAATGCACTCCGTTTTTTGACACTGTGGACTTGGACATCCTCCATCAACATCTTCAGAACCTGACTGGTCCCAAGCGGCAAGTACTGGCTTGGCTCCGTTCAAAGCTGAGTAACAGAACACAACATTATGTAGAATATTCTGTTGTGACGCGTTTCTCTCTGGCTCACCTAAGACAGAGACAAATGGTCTCCAACCGTTCCGCTGCTGTTTTTTACTGATTTGTAAAGTACACAGAGACTCTCGGGGGATGTGCACTTTAAATAAAGTGAAGTTGACATTGAAGTTAATATCTATTGATGGACACCGTCCAGTGTCCGGCTTTGTTTCTGTTCATCACTCAGCCCTGACTGTGATTGGCCTCCATTTACCCTCCAGATGCTTTCTTTCTCGTCTTGCTCAAAAGCTTTCTCATTAAGTAGGTTCTCAGCTCGAGTGCTTTCATTTCCTGAATGCAGATCTTCCTAAAACTGCCGCAAGTGTTTTGATGTACTTGTGTTGTCAGGTACCCGTCAGAGCGGGGTTCATTGTCTCTTAGTTTCTTCCTTTGGAATATTAGACTGAGCCTGCAAAATAAATGCCCAGTATTTAACCTTTTTAAACCCTTTCTGATTACCCTCAAGCCTCTACACCACTGTCCACTACTGCATGTAGTAAAAGTGTTTTCCTGTTGAACGTACAGCATCTTTCTAATCCTTTTGATTCCTGTTGATGAACCTGTGTTAGTCAATATTTCCAGGGGATTCAAGAGGAAAAGATCAAACTTCCCAGATGACTTTTGGCATCTGTGATGTTGTGATGGCCAGCAAAGGAAAATAATTCAGTTCAGCAAATAAATCATCTCACTGACTATTATCTCTAAATCTGATACGACTGCTGATTTGACACTTTCACAGCATCGACAGTACATCTAAGTGTCTAAATGGTGCAGAAGTCAAAGTGATGGAAATCTGTTCGGTATTCATATCCTGCACTGCAACTGCAGCCCTTAATCCTGTTCACACACTGGGACTCAGCAGTGGGAATGAGATGACTCCCTAATGGGAAAGGATCCCCGTCTCCAGGGGAGAAAGTGAAATGTAAGGAAGAGAAATGTGGAGGAGAGGAAAGTTCAGCACTGTGGCTTTGACACGTCATTTCTCTGCTTGTAAAAACACATCAGCTGAAGTTTAAAGGAGAAATTCACAGTAAACTTTATCTGTGTAGCACCTTTCACACAAGAAATGCAGCTTTCACACGCCTTCACAGCGAAGACTTCACATGCACCGAGTGCTTCACAGAAAAACACAGACTGAACATGAAAATGTAAAATAAGACGGAGAACAAAAGCCACCTGATAACAACAGTAAAAATAAGATGAAAATAAGAATATGGATGAAAATAAAGAGAATACAA
This sequence comes from Chaetodon trifasciatus, assembly GCA_037975065.1. Classification (NCBI taxonomy): domain Eukaryota; kingdom Metazoa; phylum Chordata; class Actinopteri; order Chaetodontiformes; family Chaetodontidae; genus Chaetodon; species Chaetodon trifasciatus. The sequence goes on from JBBMOE010000078.1 coordinate 1,649,723, forward strand.
AAGATGGAAAATACGACCGCTGAATATTACTAACATTTCAAAAGAAGCACAGCAGTGTAGAAGTACGAGCTTCAGGCCTGCATCAGGAGGTCACAGCTAGTTAAAGTGAAGAGAGAGAGAGAGGGTGTAATGGACAAAGACCGTGTGCCCAGTTCTCTTCTGGTTGTTGCTGTAAACCTCCAATAAGCAGATGATCACATTGTTCTCGAAGCCAAATACTGAACAAAGGATTTAGGGATGTAGCTAGGTCCTAGCCCACGAGGAGCTTTGTATGCAGAGAAATAAAAAAAATCAGTCCTGGGTGTTACAGGAAGTCAGTGCAGAGCAGCTAAAGCTGGACTGATGTGATCTGTTGTGATCTCTGCTCCTGGTTCTGGTTCAGAGCTGAGCTGCAGAGTTTTGAATGAGCTGAATCTTAATGAGCTTAAATAGAAATGGTTGCACTTTAGCTGCTTCTGAGTTGGAAAAGTGAAGCTTTTGTCACCTCTGTGGTGTGGCTCTGATCTAAATCTATAAGACCTAGGTTTGTAACCTCAGATTTAATCCAGAGAGCTAATTTCCCCAGATTGTTTCAGGCCGACTACAAGGATTTCAGTTTTGTCCTCATTTAACTTCAAGAAATTATGTTTCATCCATTGATTTATTGACTAAAGCTGCAGCATCTTTTAGCTCAGCAGAGGTCTGCAGCTGTTTGTCAGGCACAGAAGTAAGGAAACATACATTGTGCACACATCAGAATTTAGTCTGATGTCAGGGATTATTTTAGAAGAGCGGTTTCACCAAATAAACCACGACTGAAACCTCTGATGTAGAACACTTTCACAAAACGGCCTTGCTACACTGGCAAAGGTCCAGACGATGTTTAGTTAAAAACTGCAGTCAGCGTGCGCACAAAATGAAAATATGTAGGTTTTCAAATGACCGCAGCGCTCTGACCTTTCAGTCGACACCTCACTTGACCAACGAGGATCTTCCACAGAGCCAATGAGAGCCTGCACTGAAAGGATCTGCCCTGAAGGATGTGCTGCTTCAGAAGGAGGAAGGAGTTCAGTGCAAATGTCACAGCGAGTTTGAGAAATCATAAATATGATAAACTGAGAAATAAAGTATAGATAAATATCAATATATAAATGGAGAAGGCCTCAACAAGCTGTTAGAAAAACAAATGTAAAATATTCTTTTTCTGTGGTTTTGTTATCAGTTTCTGATGAACTGGGGTGAGGCTTCATGCTGTGGTGACGTTGTCTTTTCCAGCTAATAAAACCTGGACATCTTCATCTGCAGGCATCTTTTTGGAGGAAAACAGTCGGTGTGAATAAAAACATCAAACTCAGTGTGTTCAAACTTCTAACTTCAAACTTCACAGCTGCTGGGGATGAGAGGACAGAGGACAGTTAGAGACAAGCTGGTGAAGAGAGCAGAACATCGAGCTGTAGAAAAATCCAGATCTTTCTTCTCAGGGGCTGGTGGAGACCAAATCAGAGCAACAAAGGGAGAGAATATGTGGTTTGCACTCATTGTCTAATTGTGTGTTTGCTGGATGTGTAAATAGGGAACTGTTTTCTAACACGTGACACAATAACTTCATAAGACATTAATGAGTCAGTGATGTGTTGACTGCTGCTTTTAAAGATAACGTAGGATGAAAAATGGAGGAGGCGTGTCGTGAAAGCCACTCTTCTCTGATAACATGAAGCCTGACTGAAGCATTTTATTCAAACTCTGCTGTTTACTTACTCCTCTGCTTCAAACTCACCTCCCAGCCGTAATATGTTGGAGAACTGCAACGTGATTCTTCATCACAATCCGAACCAACCAGAAGAAACAACCCTAAAAAACGGGATTATGGGTTATGAACAAACGGCTGTTTAGATCTGATAGGCAGCAGTTACTCATGCATGTAAAGCTGAACACAATGGCTTAACGCTCAGATTTCACAAAAACTCTAATCCTTAACGTCCTCTCAACCAGCGGTGTGAACACCAAAGAGGGCCAGTTACAAGACATGTGAAATATGTCTCCTTCTCGAGCATCGCCGGCCTAAAATCTTGAATGACAGATCAGCAAACATAACCAGTAACAAGCAAGCAGAAGAGCATCAAATTAAACTTTTCCACTCGGGCTCAGATCAAAGAAAATGTGCTGAACTGTACCTGCGACTGCAAACTGATTATACCTCCACACTAAGTCAGTCTGGATAAGCGCTTCAGCTGCACGACGTGGATTGGTGGCAGAGAGGAAGTCGGCTTCGAGACGGGAAGAGGGACAGACAAAGGAAGTGACAGACAAAGAGGAAGAAAGACAGCAAAGAGGGAGAAACGAGGGAAGAAAGAGAGGAGCGACGGGGCAAAGAAGATATGAAGAAGAATGGCCGGTGGGAACGAGTGAGAGCTGTGTGGATGTTTCCGGAAGCTGTTTAAGAATTAATCCAGCAGCGAGCGGTAAACAGAGCACAAATGCATCCCACCCAGCCGCAGAGCGCCCTGTGCTGAGGCAGCTAAAAGGGAATATTAGAAAGATGCAAATGTGGCCCATTTACTGCAGTGCAAAGGCTCAGATTGAAATTTTGGATGTGTGTGTGTGTGTGTGTGTGTGTGTGTGTGTGTGTGTGTGTGTGTGTGTGTGTGTTTGGTGTGCTTATACACACAAAACCAGAGACAAGGACAGGGAGACAGATGCACACACCTCCATTTAGACACATAAACACACACACTTTGTATTTCTATACTTGTCAGAAGTCAAGAAATTCAAGCCGTGCGGTGATCAGACTGAACTGTATCTGGATGAAAACTGAAAGTGGAGCGGCTGAAGTTGGTAATCCAGTAATCCCCTGGTAATCCCAGAGTGCACAGGTAAACTGCATGAACACAACTGTGTGGGTCAAACTGAGCAGAGCTGAAGACAGAAGCTACGACTTCAGTCTCCTCCTCAGAACAACCTGTTGGTTTGTTTAAAATCTGTCTGATCATGACAGAAATGATGCACTAAACTGGAGTAACGACAGGCCAGTATGCTCTATATTATATTAAAATAACGGTTTTGTTAGTCACATGCTTTGGTTGATGGGTTGAGTCAACTTTTTTTGGCTTGTGTTGATCAAGCTTTGCCGTTGTCTGACGCTTTACCCCAAAAGTGAGGACGAGGCAAAATACCATAATTTGTGTTATATATATATTTATCTACTGCAAAACACTGTACTTAATCATCAGTACCTTAAAAAAAACATGTGCCATTTCCAGTTTCCCCAGTGGGGATTAATAAAGTTATTTCTTATCTTACCTTATCTTATCTTATCTTATCTTATCTTATCTTATCTTATCTTATCTTATCTTATCTTATCTTATCTTACTTTACAAACTCTCTCGCATGGTTCCAGACTTTTTTAAATAGGTAATGTTCTTTCCATAGAAAGATGAAGGACTGAACCATCCAACTCAGCCTCTGATTGGCTCGTACTCGTTGCCTTTGTGGAGTGATGACTGGGTGTGAGAGTGTGAGGCTGAGCCAATCAGAGGCAGAGGAGGGCAGGTTATTAAGTCAACTGCTCCTGACGACGGCCTCCGTATAAAATGAAAATGGCGTGGCAGATACATGACTCAGCATGATTGATTAGGTCAAAGAAAACAAAAATGACCCTGCACCCAAACATAAATCCACCAGCATGAACACACCGTCAGGCTGAATGAGGTGAAACGAAATAGTAATTCAGTTTTATTATCAGGCGATTCAGTCTCAAGGTCTGAACCTCAAACAGTCCTCGCTAAGACAGAAACACACACGCACCCTCACACACTCAGACACACATCCCTAATTCAGGCCTCTCTGAACAGATTACCCCTCCTATATTTAGAGGCTCCAGGCGTTAGCCATTAGCTCTCTGCAGCCAACACCAAACCCTGAAGGAATCCCAACATTATAACAGCCGCAGAGGAACAAAAGAGCCGTGGGGAACAAAACATCTCCCCACAGGAGAACGTCTTCGCCAACGCTCCCCCATATTTTCCCAGTGAGCTCGTTTTCTGGCCGAGCGTTCGGCTCCACCGAGCCTTCAGGGTGCCGCCTGAACAAACGCTCGTTAAAGCGCTTCAGTCAAACGGGGGAATTTCGGCCGTGCTGCTCGATGAGAGAGCGGGACTTGAAAACAAGTCACCTTCTCCTCGGCGCCGCATTGTGTTGCTGTCCTTTGTGTGCGCTGATTGCTAAGCAACGATGAAATTATGGGAACCAAAAATGCCAGCTTATTCTGCTGCTGTAATTATTTTAGCTTTTAAGTGTTGCTGTCTCACAGTGACAGCTTAACGCCTCCATTATAATTATAATTAGTGTGAGAGGGCGTCCCATCACCAGAAGGTCACCAGTTTGATTCCAGGAAGAGCCAACGTGTCCGGCGCCATCGGAGCGTCAGTGAAGCTCAAACGCTCATCACACTTACTGCGATTTGAAGATCACTTTGCAGATTATCAGCCTTCTCTCTGGTCATTTGTTCGAGCTTGACACACCTGAAAATCAACACTCTTGCTGTTGTTTGTTTTCATGTATTTATCTGTTTGTATCGTTCAGTAACACAGCAGACGAAACACGTTTCTGAGGTGAGATTCAGCGTTATTGCGCCGATGAGCAAGTGGAGGATAAAACATTTTGTTTTCAGTTGTCATGACCTGTCAAAGCCCCGTGCTACAGCTCAACTCACAATATCGTACTTTTCTTCTAATTATCTTCTTCTTACATTATACCTGGTCAGTACCTGAAGTCTGAAGAAATTACGTGGTAAAAAACGGGAGTGTTTCCTGATGTGACGCCCGTGTCGACGGGACGACACCGGGTGACTTTCTGGACTCTGAGGTCAGGCCTGTTTGAGCCGTGAGCTCCAGAACGACAGACAGAAGCATCCTCTGGTCTGACGCCGCAGTCAGCAGGATCGTATCCCACTCTGCCGCTCTGTCACATGAACATGGACGTTTGTCTTTAGGGGACGCTTCCTGATATGACTGATGCTGCGGCCGTTGGCAATGAAACACCATCTATAGATCTGAGAGTGGACAGCTCGTACTTATGAAAGTAATCTGGAAGCTTCAGCTTTCACTGGTTGTGACTTTCCTCGAACAGGCCGGAAACGTTTGGTCTTTGCTTTGCATGGCTGCACTCCTTCCAAAATGCTCTGCTTTACTGGATTTCGTGCATAACATGTTCTCTTATGTTTTATTTTTATCATAAAGTGGTTTTATGCTCCAGTTTATTTTGCATTAATGTTCCATCCCTGCTTTTATGTCCATTCTATGTCATTTTTATGTGAAGCACTTTGGTGCATGTGGGTTCATTGTTGCAAAGCACTCTGTGCTGCATTTCTTGTATGAAAGGCACTCAACGAATAAAGTTTCTCATTATTATATTCTGTTTTTGCATCCTTTTGGGAGGACAGCCTCTCGTCCTTGATGCTGCACAAATGACTCCGACAGAGCTGGACGCCTACGAAGCCTTGAACACTCACGGTGAAACAACTGGACACAACATGAGCCAAAGTCACATGAAAGGGGAAGAAAAGCAAAAAAGAAAAGCAGAAAACTCATTTTACATTATGTTCATTTGGCAGATGCTTTTGTTCATGGTGGCATTAAGGGCACTGTGATTAGACGTCATCCATAACTGAGTGAATCCCTTTCAAACAAATAGCTCAAAGCATGCTCAGCGACAGCACGAGGGTGGGCGGCGGCTTTTCACGGAGCTACGTCACCGCTCCTCGCGCTTCTATTCGCTCTTTAATCACTCAGCTCTCCCTCATTAGCGAGTCTGAACCTCGAGCTCACTGTGAGGAAACGACGGCACAGTTCAGCACCGCACACACCTCCCCGAGCTTTTCCAGCCCACTTCAACAACAAAGCTTTAGATGACCTCCTGACGGAGTCAAAGAGGTTCAGCTGGATGATGATTCTGGAGGAGGACGCCGTGATAGATCGCCTGAAAGTGCGACTTCATCGTGTCACTTTGCATTTTCTCACACTCACACAGACATTAAACTACTTAAACGTGGACCCCGCCCCCTCACAAAGGCGTCGAGAAAGGACTCACCTGCTGAATGTTACTCAGAATAATAAAAGTCACATCATTCCTCATGTGTCCTTCCTTATCTTTGCAGTGAATTTGATTGTTCTTCACTTCTGTCAGTCACAGAGGAAACGACAGAGGCAAGGTCGTTTAATATGAGAGGTGCAGAGATCTTAATTAGCCGTTTGACAGTCGAGCAGCGTGCGGCAGACTTCAGCTGTCATCTAAACTTTGCTCCGGTGTCACTGAGATTGATTGTGATGGTGTAATTAATTTTTGAACCAGGTTACTCAGACGGCGTTTTGTGAAAGGCGTGTCTGCTGCCCACAGATGGAATGAGGGTCAACTTCACTGCCTCTGCTTTTGTAAGAGTTTAGACTGAACTTCACATGACAGGGAGCAGTTTTGTCAGTCCATCATGCATTGATGTTTTTATGAGATTATACGTCTGATTCTCTTCTGCTGTGTCATGTTAGGATGCAGAATTCAAGCTCTAGAAGTTATCTGTGAATGAAAGTTGATTTCAGCTGAGGGTTTTATGCTTTTGTTACGATTAAGAGAAGCTCGGGAGGAGTAGATATCCTTCCTGGATAAATAGCAAAGATATTTAGACATCGTCACCTTCAGCACAATGTTCTGACCTTTCTCACTCTTCAAGTAAGTGAATGTTGTAGAGACTCACGGGAAGTGCAGGGAGAGTTGGAGTTATGTACTTTGGGATTTAAATGGATTTGAAAGTGTCCGCATCATAAAGGGGCTTTGGATTTTAATTTAATGTCGCTGCCGTGGCAGGAAATTGAGTTGTGGGGACCAGAACTGACACTGATTCAAATTTAATCCAGGTCTGAATATAAAGCGGTCTCACCGGAACGTTTAACGAGGTTTGATTTCATTGTGCGACGTGCTTCTTGAGTTGAAGCTATAATTCACAATAAACCCATTCCACATCGGTACATTTACAGCTTATGTGTCATGATATATGACCAACATGCTGCCTGCTGAGTGTGTGTGTGTGTGTGTGTATGTGTGTGTGTGTGTGTGTGTGTGTGTGTGACTCTCACTTTCTTACCTGGAGACTCAAGTCAGGTCTCCTCCTCGGTCTGTTTTTGGCACGCGCCGCTGTGATTGGTTGAGCTGTGGAAAAGGTGAGAGATGAGTAAGTTAATGATTCACCATCTTATTTATACTTCACTACACTCATTATTTTGCTCAAACATAAGTGAACATATTACTGAAAATTGCGAGTGGTGCAGCTCAGGCCGCTGTGTTCACACATTAAGGATGGGAACATTATTTCCTTTCTTCACAATGTGGTTTGTGTGAGAGTGACACAACTTACGACCTGAAAGGTTTGGTAACAAGTTCAGCCAATGACAAAATGTTCTGAGAGGTCTGTTGGCCTCTTTAAAAAACACGACTACGTGCAACTGAAACACAGCTCAGTAGAAACCTTCTTGTTATCATGATGTCAGCGTATCTGCTCTTTGACCTCTACGTACGGCTGCGCTTCCACTGCACGGCTCCAGGATCAGACTGAAGCCTGGGCCAAACGGGTTCCTGCAGACGTGGAGCATTAATGAAAGTTGTCTGCAGGCTGTCCTGCAGGAGCAAACAACAGAGGCTGCATCTATTATTTACAGAAGACAGCAGCTCAGTGTCCCTCCAAACTCCATCTGAATGCTGAAGATGAACAAAAGGGCAGGTGACAGAAGATTTTCCTCCTGACGCAGTAAGAAAACACTGCATGTCCTGTGGTCGCACAGAGGGCAAAACTCACAAATGAATAATAGACACAGGAGCCACACGGTGCACAGCAAGACGGCAGAAAGCAAAGATCTGGGACGTGAACCTTCGATGCATTTAATTATCTGAAAGAGGCAGAAAGAGTAAAAGTTCTGTGATCATTACACGAACGAAGGATTCTGCATGGACACAAAACGTGCTGTTTTTGGATAAAAAGTACGGCTATAAAATATTTTCAAAGCTAAAGATTATGATCAAAAAGTAGCTGCTGCAACTTTGTTTCTGCTGTGATGAATTAACGTTGATAAAATTCCTCTCACATTCAACCCTCAACAGAAAAATGTTGACAAGAATGATGAAGAGACAGAGCAGCTTTTCAAGAATTAAAGACTGAAAGCAGTAACACAAAATCACCTGAGCTCAGTTTAGTGGATTTTCCCGGAGCTTTCGGCACGTCGGCATGAACGCATGCTTGATTGACATGAAGTTTGTCTAAAGTTCATTTTAACAATGTGCTCAGATGAAGTGAAACCAGTCGCTGCCTGAAAGGAAGAACACTCTCACTCAGGTGGTTTGTAGTACACTTACATCTTGCATAAGTATTACTTGTACAGGACTTGCAGTAAAACGTATCAAACCAGCAGTACTTCATGTTCTTTAAAGGATAAATTATTCTGTGTTTTCAGTCTCTCCGTCCCGTCTGTGGCCTCATGTTTCCTTCTGAAATCTCTACAAACAGTCTCATTTTTTAAAGAAGACAAAGTCATTTCCTGTGACAGCCGAGTTCTTAACAAACACTCCTCAAACACCTCCTCCTCAAACACCTCCTCTGCTTCTGTTCTCCTTCGAGTGTGAACGTTGTGCTCGAGTTTTGCCTTTTGTCTGTTTGTGCAGTTTGTCCTCATCGGGCCTCCGTAGTGGAGGAAGCTCCATTCCTTCTTTTTTAGCCTGGTCAGGGTTTTCTGTGTGTGTGTGCGTGTGTGTGCAGCTCATTGACGTGTTTTTAATAGTTTTTGTGGAGGAATAAATCACACAAACAATACTTCATCATTACAGCAGCCTTTTAGCCGCTCGTGAGTTTTGTTAACCGTTCGACGAAGTGAAAGTGTTTGGTCGGGCCTCCTGTGGGCCGCTTACGTTCACATTCATATTATACGACGTTGGAAAGGTCAAATTCTCATGAATAAACTGATGCAAACCATTTCAACATACAGTCACAACAGGAGGCGCAATAAACACCAGCAGGCAAACAGCTGGTTTTAAAATCGACACTCACCGCTGACGCCTCTCATTGATCCACAGATCAATAACACTCCGACAAAAATGGTCTGAAACATCCAGAAAGGTCCAGAAGATCCACTGCAGTCAAGATATTCAGTCCAAAACATGAAAATAATCCACAGAAAGATGTTTTCTCCTTCACACCAGCGGGCGTTATGCTCCTCATCTGTATTTCCCAAACTTAGAACTTCCGGAAACATTCACGATTGGCGCCATCTTGTCTCCAGATAGTCAGTTCAAATGACACCTGACTCGACCTATCACCATCTGCCATTGGAAGCCTAGCAACCAGAGAAGCCAATAACAGTCAAACAGAAGGGCTAAGCCAATCACAGCCAACTTTGCAGATGACTGACGTTTGGAATAGCCAGTGAAATTCTGAACATGCCAGTACAGTATTACACAGAATTTAAAGCCATAAATAAATTGAATGGCATCAAAATAAAGATAAATGGCCAACATACACATATAAATAGCTTAAATATGAATGTAAGTGACTAAAATTTAGATTTCAGGAATATAAATATACACATTTATGTAGATAAATATATAGTAAATGGCCTTTTGGGAGGATGCCTAAATAAACACATAGAGAGAGATGAAAATATTCATTTTCTGTGTTATTGTTATCAGTTTTTATTGAAGTTGGATTTCATGGTGTGCTCCCATTGTGTTTTCCAGGTAGTACACATGCAGTCATCTGTGGAAAAAAGAAAAAAAAAATAAATCAGTGTGTTCAAACTTGTATTACCCAGCAGCACTGACAGTGACTCTGACTGCTGGGGATAAAAGTTCAGCCTTGAAGACGCTTTGGGCTCATTTTCACTGGAGAATATCACCAGACTTATTCTTCTCCAAACCCTCTTTGTATTCCAGTTTGAGGGCAGCAGTAAACACCGTGACGTTTGGCGACATGTGATCCCACAGCGCTGCTGCTCAAACATTTATGTGACAACGACGGAAGAGACACTGAGACGACGGCGAGCTGTGTTGTGGACATGTCACATGACGCGACATGTCGTGTTGGTGCTGTGTTATTTAAATGTTGGGTGGTGTTGCCTCTCTTTGCATCTCTCTGTGGTACACACACACACACACACACACACACACACACACACACACACACACACACACACACACACACACACACACTGCCAGCCATTCAGTGCAGCCAGAATCCAGGTCTGGATGGTGGAAGAGAAACAACCATCTGGATTCACTGCTGTCCTACATTCAGCTCTTACCTCCTATTTTATCATCTGAGGGCATGAATAATGCAGGAAGGTAAAAGTTTGTTGCTTGAATGGAGGAGATTTCTCTGTTTAAGAGGGAGAAACTCACACACACACGGTCACTGTCTGTGGAAGGTGCTTTAGGTAAAATATCTTTCTGCTGAGTATGATCTTATTTGCAAACACGGTGGAAGAAAATGAAGCAGTGACACACACTTCTGTGTGATTGATAGCACAATTTGCTTTTTAGCAGAGAGGAATGGCCGTTTGAGTGACAGCTGGAAACTATCCAGCGAGGGAAACGTTTGAGTCAAATCTCTGACATTGTTTTTGAAAAATGTCAGAAATAATTGGATTCTAATGGGATTGTCAAGCACCTCTCCCTCCATCTCCATGCAGCCCATCAGCGCTGCTGGAGGAGGCTGTTCAGCCTCACTCAGGCTGCCCACACGGATGGTGCGTTCAAACACAGCCTGTTTTTTCCTCCGCTGTGGTATTATTTGAGCTGTGGCACCAACACAAGATGCCTGAAAATGAAAGTGATGGGGGCGCCTCGACTAGTCCACATTTCCACAAACCAAGGATGTGGTGATGTTTCAACAAGGCCTGCTTCTCTGAAGCAAACATCCCTGAAGTTTGAGGGTGAATCAGGTGTGTCTTCAACCACTCTCTGTATCCCATAATAACCCATTCAGCAGGTTGGACCTCTTATCAGAACCTTCATGACAGTCATGTCTCTCTGGTTGCTCACTGTGTCGGACAATGTGAACGTCGTGTCTTCATTTCCTGGCGTGACTCTGCTGAGAGACTTGTCAGACTCCATGTTGAACCCTGACCAACGCAGCCTGAGCTCTGTCTGCCTGCCTGTGCACATAATGCACAAGTGATGGAGGTGGAGAGGCCAGAGGGAGCCGTCCAGGATCAGGAATATCAGGAACCAGAGCACAGACACTGTCCGAGCCAAACGAGGTGAGACAATTCATTCTGAGACGTTTGTCTGCATCGAGGCCTCGTCAGGTGTCAGATAAATGCAGAATAAAATAAATATTATTTGGCTGTAGCTCAGGAGGTCGTCCACTGATTCCCAGCTCCTCCTGTCCACACTTTGAAACGTCCCTGTGCAAAATGAGCTTATTATAATTTATTGCAGGACTGTTGTTTTTGACTGCATTTGCTTTAGCTAGGTGTACCTAATAAATTGGCAATGTACATGTAAATGCATGACTGTCAATGCAAAGCAAACAGTTCTGGCCATCCAGCGGTTTTCCTGGTTAGAAAAAAATCAGCCAATCGGAGCTTTGCATGCTGGACTCATCGGTGACATCGCTCCACCTGAACGTGCTGTCGTGTTTACAGAGATGCTTTTAAGTGTTTGATGGATACGACAATCCTCATCTGCCCGTGTTAACTGAAAATAACGGACAGGAAGCGGACTCATCAGTCAGTACCGCTGTCAGCTCCTCACTGCACCAAAATGAAAAATGAACATGAAGTCAGACTGAATAAGGAGGTGAAATGAAACGGCCGTTCACTGCGATTACCGGGCTCAGTCTTCATCCTCATTCCTGATGCGTTTGCTGGATCAGGACATTTTGGCACCGACATATTCAGACCGATTTATTTTCTGTTGTGCTGTTTCTGCACTCTGCTTTAATTGGCTGGTTTCTCCATTCACATCAGACAAACAGCTCGAGTCCCCTGATTTTTCTGGACAGAAAGTTACTGGAAAGAAATCTTTCTCCTGCTGAATTGTCCTAAATTCAGACACTGTGTGTAGAAAGGGCTGCGAGTCCTACACTGTTTACCCAATATGGATGCGAACAGCCTCGAGCTCCCTTAAAGCCACTTTCATATTCATATTCTGTGTTTTTTTCGGGCTCTATCCTGTTACTGCTGCTGTATGAATCCATTCTGCCTTCACGGGGGTTAACGTCTCTCTCTGAAGATAAAAGGTGTTTGTGGGACGCTGAGGTTTTGGGGCAATTTGGTCCAGATGGGAGTTTTGGCTGTTTGTCTGGATCTTTTAATACATCCATGCTGGTGTGTGTGTTCAACCACCTGTGCATTGTGTGTGTGTGTGTGTGTGTGTGTGTGTGTGTGTGTGTGTGTGTGTGTGTGTGCCTTGTTTTAATCACATTTGATGCCAGATGGATGAAGTTTCATCAGAGTGGGTTTAAGCTTCTACAAATATTTTCTCTAAAACGCAGATTAACTCTGCAGGCAGCTTATTAATTGATATAATTAATGTCTTAAAGATCGTGGTCGAAATAGAAAATGTACATAACAATAATTTGGAAAGGATTATCTTTTCATAGAAATGTTCTGCAAATCAATTTTACAAGAGATTTAGTGAAGCAGCCGTAAGGAAACGAATCGCAAAGCTGGTGCTTCGCTTTTCAGCGCCGATGTCGAATAAATCATTCTGCAGTTTAAGAGATGAAATGTGAAAAACAAACCAGCATGGTGCACCATATGTCAGTTTACACAAAGATCAACAAGCAACAGCAAAGCAGCAAACTATTCTGCTTTGAAAAGACAATTTTTAGTCTTCAGATGAAGAATGATCCAAAATGTTTTGTCACTCTCATAATAGTGTTTTTCATGGTGGGCTGATACGAGTGGTTCTAATACATTTACTCATATTATTATTATTAAAAGTATTTCAAAAGTATTCAGTATGCAGTATTCTCTCCAGGCAGAAAGAACACACTGCCCCTTGTGGCGGGTTAGATGTAGAGCAGGCAAACCAGTGTGTTCTACTACACTACAAATCATGTGATTGATTGATTGAATGATTGATTGATTGATTAAAAAAAAAAAAACAAACATGCAAAATTGATTCGCAACTCACTGGAGCTGCAGCAGGCCGCCGCTTAGCTCAGCTCATGTAAAGGCCCATGAGAGGGGAAACGAAAGGTAACGAAAAGCATTAGCCAGCTCTTCCAAAGCTCACTAATTATTAATTGAATCTCGTTCGTTTAATCAGTGTAGAAATGAAACTTTGCTGTTTTAAAGGGTGATGTGTCAGAATATTTCTTACAGCACTGAGCCCCAGCAGTGACAGCAGCACTCCAGGAAGTGACTGCACCGGGCCTGGAAATAGTTCAGAGGGGCTGATTTCACCAGCCAGCGGCCTGTAGCTTCATATTCATCATGAACGCATGAGTGCTATCAGTGTCCTCATAATAACAAGAAGAAGCATATTTCCTTAAATGTGGAACTGTTCCTTTAAGACTACATCTGTTTTCCTGTGAGGGCTAAAGATGAGTTTAGCTCTCAGCTTCCTTTGACATCTGACTGCCATCTGAGCCGGTCTCACGTCCTTTTCATTTGGATTTATGTCTTTGGCGTCTGTAAAACCACTTTGTGACAGACCTTTTAGCTGCGAAGCTATAAATAAGTCGGCGTTGGCACAAACGCTCAGTGTATCAAACCACCTTAAAACGGCTGCGTGGTGTCGCTCACCTCTCCAAAAGCTTTTGACATTGTGGGGAACAGCCTCCCTCCTTCATTAAATTGCAGGACATTATACCGCTGTTTCAAAGACAGGTGAAATGAGTTGAGTTTGAGGTTTGGAAGGACCTGGCAGCCTGAAACAAAGACTGAAGGTGTGTGAAAGGTTTTCTAATAGAAAATCCAGCAGTGGTAATCAACACTGTGCAAATAATCATTTATCCCAGAGTCCACGTTTTGTGCTCAGTGCCTGGTGAGGAGAGGTGTGACGTCTTTTTCTTGGATTTTCGGCTTTTTTTCAGCCTCCGGCACCATGATGTCTGAACAAACCCGAGACATAAATCACATCACTAACTTCTAAAAAGACGATTCTTCAGAGCAAAGAGGCTCACGATGTGGATTCACACGTTCTGTGTTTGTGGACACGGAAGCACAAAAGTCTCTTCTTATGGATCCTATAAAGTGGAAGAACCAAAATTTAAATCCTGATTTATACCAAAAACTACAAAAGGTGTTGTTTCTCAGTCGGTTTGTTAATTCTTTGTGTTTTTGTGTTGGTATTCTGGAGACCTGGGAGATGCACACGCCTCCTCCGGCTTTCCAAACCACATGAATCTGGTTGAAAACATCTCAAACAAAGCGCAGTCTGGAAATCTGCAGCTGCTGGAGCGAACTGCACAGCTGTAGAGTCATTAGCCATAACTTGAGCACCACAGTGTGAGTCTTTCTGTTTCTGCAGTTTATTTCTGCTGTTCGTGTGTCAGTCCAGTATGTGGAAGAGACAGTTCATTATCGATTAGTCTGAACAGCTTTTCTTAATTAATCCTTGTGTTAATAACTGTTAGAACTTCCCTGTGTCTGAGACATCTTTAAATTACTTATTTTGTCCCCCCACAAATTAGTTTCTGATCATATATGACAGACAAAGCACCAAATCTTCACATCAGAGACGATGAAACGTCTGCTGGTCTACACTTTGGACCTGGTCTGGACCTCTGGTTTACTGAGGATTGGGTCTCTCTTTAACAGAATGATGGATGTGGGTTGTGGCTGGAGCTCAGTAGTTTATTCTAGGTGATTTGGGCTTGATTCCACTGGGACTTTGAGGAACACATCCAAAGAAGATCTGGACTCAGACGTAGATCTGCTGCACTACAGTTCACTGTAACAGGCTGAAGGATTTACGCTGGACTCTCTGCGCAGTTGGTCCTTTGCTGACTATTGCTGGTCTTGCTGAAGTCTGCCTTTCCCAAATCTTTACAGCAAAGGTGTGAAGTTAAATGTTATCATGGCCAAAAAGAACCAATGCTGATGAATGTTGGAATTCCCTTTTTTAAGACATAAGAGACCAATCCAAACCTGCACTTTTAATCCCTAAATTAGCCCACAAACACACTGTGGCTCATACTTCTGTGCTTTTGTTTCCATCTTTTCTCTTTAATCCATAGCTAAGAGTAAGATCTGAGTACTGAAGTAAAAATCAGAAAATAAATGTAAACTGGACTCCACACACACGCAGTCGTGTTGCTGTGTGTGTGGACTGCGAACAGGAAGGCAGGGCTGTTCAGACAGCACAAAGGGCCCAGCTGTGTGGGAAGTGATTGCTAAAATTGCATCATGGCAGCCTCTCCATCATTCACACAACACATGACTGCCTTTCCTTCCTCTGTGTTCTCTGAAAGAGTTCCTGAAATGGAGGGAAAAGAGCGCGAGCTGCAGATGGATGTGTCCTTATTTGAATTCTCACCTTCGCTGCCATCCTCGCTCACCCTCATCCTCTTGTCTCATTTATTCTTTGTTCTGTAAGCTCTCTGTCATCCTGCTCTCCCTGATATATTTTTTTCACCGTCTCTCTTGTATTTTCTCTGCATTTACCCTCCTCGGCTGTCATTTTTCTCCCTCTCTCTGTTGTATGGTGATTACGAGGCTTCCTTCTAATGATGTCTTTGGATTAAAGTCTCTCTGACGCTCATAAAGCGCCTGCACTCTGCAGCATGGAGGGCTTCTTACGTGACACAGAGGCAGAAAAATGCATCTGCAGCCATTTCAAAACCATTATATTCACACCTTAATGATCGCAATTTACCCATCAAGCAGACCACATGTAAATAAGTCTCTGCTGCCCGCTGACAGTCTCCACAATCAGGTCTGTGCTTGAAGTCTCGGCTCGGTTCGATTCATCGCTCCGCTGTCTAAAGTTAAAGCTGCAGTGTGTGATGGTGTTTGGAAGCTCCACCTTCCACCTTCCACCTCCTCCTCCTCCTCCATCATTTCATGCTCCAACACTTGACACTCCTCCTGATGAGCTATCCAATGAACTCATGTAGTCCTGAAATGGGTGATCAGACACAGAGCGGTCCTCTTTAAATAGTTCAGCCTCAGATTCTGTTGGTTATGATAACAGTAAAATAATCTGGTCTCAGGCTGAACCACCTGATTCTGCAAGTCAAAACACAGCTTTAGAGATTATGGCTCAACCTTGACAACCTGTGTGATCGTCTCGTCAGCCAAAACAGGCTGATTTCAGCTTATCGAGACCGTTGGTGAATCTGGAATTTGGGAGACTGTTATGCTTGAAGTGTGTACACAAGGCTTTGAGTTCTTGCCTTTTAAGACTCAAACGCTGACTGCCATTGTATTAAAGGAGCAGTGGAGCCTTTGATGCTTTTACTTTTATCAAGTTTGTATTATGAATAATATTTCCTGCCCTGTTGCTCTCTGTCTTTGCAGCGTCACTTCAGGTCAGGTCTGCCGCTGAGTGAAATATAACATTAACTGTCAGGAATAAAGGACAAAACCTCGAGAAAGATTCAAATTGATGGAAAAATTTCCTTTGGCAGTTGGTTTTTTTGACCCGTGCTGCTCGTCGCCTGCTGTCTCAGCTCAGCTCCACTCAAACTTCCTCCTGTTTGCCTCCATTTGGATTCTCTGGCTCCAGTGACTGATGAAGCTGGTGGTCAGCGGTAAGTCCAGAGTCCAGGTTTCACATCATCCCTTCAGAAACACGTCGTTGACGTCATCAGCGCTACATCCTGTTCGCTACGTCAGCGGGCTGCAGTCGATGCACAGCTCACAGCATAGCATCAAAAGTGTTGCAGATCGCAGCTTAAAATAATAACGCAGGCGCTTGTGTCTCGATCCTTTGTGCTGGTGTGTGCACACACTCAGCATGTTTGGAGTGATCAGGGCTCGTTAAAGGATTTCTCTTTAAATACAGCTCCATTAGGCTTTGTTCACACAGAATTCTTGATTGTGTGTTTGAAAAAGTGCTGAGTCTTTTTTTTTTTTTGTCACGGGAAACAGCAGTGAAACAGTGCACACGCTTTCATAACAGAGGAGAGAAGATCGGCACTAATTATTAAACTGGTAAACAACCAGTCGTCCATGTGTGCTGGTGGGGGAAACACAGGCCGGAGCTGAGAGGTCAGTCTAACCTGAGGCACTGAAGACACTGACGGTGGAGAAGACTCCAAATAAAAAAAAAAAAAGACTGCAAAACTGAGGAAGAAAATGAAACCGGGCTCAGATCTGGAGCCTGTCTTGACTGTCACAGCCTGCTGCTTGAACTTCTTGCTTTCTCCACTGAATAAAAGCCTGCGGGCGCTCAAAACACACAAAAACACACCCACAGATAATCTGCCCCCCGCCACCTCCCTGCTGGGTGGAGCAGTGAGTTAGAAACACCGTCGCTGTTTGGACGGATGGCCTGGACGTCTGTGACGTCAGCAGCAGCAGATATGAAAAAGACACCCAGAAACACACACACACACACACCAGACTTATCTGTGTGTGTGTGTGTACGAACGACACCTCCCATCGCTACCACTCATTTCACAGCTAGCACCCCCCCCCACACACACACATTTAACACTGAATAAATACACTTTGGGCCTCTAGCTCACAGTTCTCCATAGCAAAGTGTCCATTCTGGATTCCTGAAGCGTCAGCCTGAGCCGAGAGCCTCGGCGTCCAGACTGTGCATGAAATAACTCAAATAAAAGCTCCTGGAAGGCAAAGAGGGCAACAGGTCAGACGGTGACAAAGATCATTGGCTTACTGTGAAGAGGTGCTGATTCTGAAAATTACAGCCCGGAGAAAAAAGCGAGGGAGGGCTGTTGGAGACGGACGCGCCGTCACTCAGACACGAAGAACTAAAGACAACAGCTTGCGTGAGTCGGAACAAAGCGAGGGCTTTAATTATTTGGATCTGCGTTTTTCAGAGTTCACGTTGAAGAGTTGGTCAGAAGAGAAAAGTAAAGAGGAAAAATCAGCGTCTGATTCGGGTGATACAAGCAGTGCATTTTTTTTAAAATCTAATCTACTAATCTGGCCCGTTTGGGGCGAGTCCTCGGAGCAGACACGCTGGTCCACGGGTCCATTCAGAGGACGACAGCTGATGTCCAGACTGCTGTAAAATGACATCTTTAGTTACACTTTGACCTTTCCTCTGATTCAGTCATCAGGTCAAAACTCGAATGACCACATGTTCACACTCCCCAGAGGATGAAACCTTTTCATTTTTGAGCCTTCCTTTAGCGCCACCTCCAGGACAAAATGTTAACTGTGTACACAAGAGAGCAACCGTTGAAAGTGTGCTGGAGTACAAGCACCGATGGCAAACCGATAGGGAGTGATCACACCAAAGGCTCCACACGTCTTCATGAAACACACGGACCCTGTTTTACAAGACCCTGACTCAGTGTACCTTCACCTTTGTACTCAGAGTTGAGGGGGAACATTGTCTGTAGGGTTGCCAACCTGGGTGGCAAGAAAACAGGAGAACCAATGAGCAGCGTCACATGACAGACCCTGAATTTAGCTCACAAAGATCACGGCTGATCCTCGGCAGCCTCCGTGGGCTGAATATGCACGTCTGCCTTCAGGGCGAGGGTATGGATGCAGACTCAAAGAGGCGTGACATCCTTCGTCCCACGCAGCATCCAGCTGCTTAATCGGCTCTGGTCACGCGGTCTGAACGTGGCACTTTCTTTAATTTGCACTTGATGTTCTTTATCAGTTCCCAGATGACGCCTTTGTTCCATGTTATGCTGCGCGGTCATGTTTGGTGCTTGATTGATATTCTTTGATGCTCTTTGTGCAAAGCGAATTCCCCTCGGGGGCAGTAACGCTTTCATTCATTCTTCTTCACTTGTGCCCACACGCGACAGTCCACCTCCAACTCGAGCCACCTGGGGGGCTCGCTGTCACCGCCAGCCTTCAGACTTGTTTTTCACACTTCTTCTCGGTAAGTGCAAACGTAAAAACTGCTTCTTAGAGCTCAAGTGCCTGAATGCAGAGTTATGAACCTGTCTGTTATTGTGTAGGTGAAGCAGGTGATTGATATATCGCTTAATTTCTGCACCATATGAGTCATTAGCGTTGACACCAGGCTTTCAGAGTGATGGAGTCCTGCAGAGGCTGGTCGGCTTTACGATCACAAAATACTGTCAACATGTGACTGAGGGTCTAAAACCAGCAAATCAACCAAAAACAAGGCAAGAGGCTGTAGAAGGACATTTAAAGGTAAATGATAATGCAAATACGTAGCATGTGGAACAGCTAATTATGTACTATTTTAGAAATAAAAAGGTTGCAATAGTAATAAAAATCAACAATATTCTAAGAGATTTCGAAGAGTGTTTAAAAGAAAAACAGCAGATCTGCATATGAGAACAAATGTTTTGTATTTTTAATTGAACTCAGGCGTGAAAGAGGAGAATAAACATGAGGGTGTGATGAAAATATAGAAAAGTGCACAATTTCCGAATAAAAATAATCAGAATGGAACAAGAAATGTTTCTCAGGCAGCTTGAACAAAATTTTACTGCACGGAGGAAAAAAACTCAGCAGTCCTTCATCTGGAACCGAATACTGCGAACTAAAGAGCTCAACGTCCACCATCGCACCGTCAGACCAACCGCTGAACAACACGCTGGTCATGTGATCAGGCAGTGAGTACACTTAGTGTCATATTTCACTCTTTAATTTGAGGAAAGAGATAAAGTGCAGAGGGAGTTTAGTGAGCATATCTGAACTGTTTCACAGGGAATGTGGGAAAAAAAACAAGTTTCTCAGAGCAATGTGAGACGCTCTGTTAGCAGCTGTGTTGGTGTCAGTTTCAGAAAATAAATGTTTCTGGAGCTTCTGCTTCTGCCTCTATTGCAGATATTTGAAAAAAGGCACTAAATTAATTTTTTAACGGGTGTAGCTTGTTCATATAAAGTAAAAATAAAGATAAAAATATACCAACCAAACTCCAGCACAGTCCAGAACTTTCAGTATGAAATTGCACATCAAAGTAAATGAAAAATACAAGAATAAACATAAAAAAATCAGCATCTTTTGTCTATAAAGTGTAGTGAAAAGATATATAAATACTTACTATTTGAAATATATGCAGCAACTCTGGAGTTATTTGATGGTAAATGTGAACAAAAAAGTGAAACTTACATACTTTTTACCAGCCAAAAGTTGATCAAATGAATTTGGGAAGCGTGCTTATTTGCTATCCTGCGGAGAGAAACGACTCACGCCTGAGCATTAAGACTGGAAGCAGCTGGGAGGTGCCGGTCTGGCTAACACTGCAGAGGAGCCCTTTGGTGGAGAGACACTGAGCTGTTAAACCACCAACTTTAGTTAAATGTCTGTTAGTTTGGATTAAATGAAATGCGTCATGTGAGTGAGCTTCTGAGGTGCTGGGAGGTGTTTTCTGAGCTCTGCACTGAGCCAGCTGAGCCGTTCCCAGGCTTTGTGCTAAGCTAAGCTAACTCCTAAAAGAACCGTGAGTAAGTGTCATTTCTTTAACTGCCACCTTGCCACATAGCGAGCTTTACATTCGTGACTTTGCTGCTGTAAAAATTGAAACGTTAAATATTGAAGATTACAAATTAAATAAGACTACTTAGAAGACATTTTTTCTGTTTTGGGCTTCCAGCCATTGAAGAACGTTTGTGTGCTCGTAAGCGTCCGAATGGTCCCTTCATTTGTTCGGACAGTGTTAAGATAAAAAAAAAGACAGTACTATGCGAAGACTAATCATTTATCCATTCGAGAGCGAAGGCGCCACTTAATGACCTGGTGGTCGCTCTCTTTCTCCTCAGGCTCTCTGTTGATGATCTGAAACGAGAACAGAAACAACAAACTGTTAAACTTGACTCACCGTCTCGTGGTCGTTTGCCTCCGCCAACCAGCTGAGCTGACCGTCGCCTGCCGAACAAAGTCCACCAAAGCTCACCTCGACTCTCCATTTATCAGTCTTTTTGCTGTATTCAGAACCGAGTGTGCCGCCATCTTTGTTTTCGTCAGGGCTTATGTGACAAGGATTACGTTTGGAGTACTGCGTAGGACACCGTACTTCACAGTAGTTATGTGTTCGACAGTTTTGATGAGATACAAAGAACCACGGGGGGAGTGAAAAACCAGAGGAAATACAGCTGTCGAAAAGTGAAAGGAAGCCTCGTCCTGATTGGCCGCGTGCAAACTGCGTGAAAGGAAGCACGTTGAGGCTCTTATTGAGGTCAGTAAAGGCAGAACGCTGCAGCGTGTGGAACGCACAAAGCACTGAAGAAAGCGCTCGCCCTGTGAGACACGCTGCACTGTGATTGGCCAACAAACGTCTCAAAGCTCCTCAAGCTGAGTCTAGTTTCCCTCAGAGGTGCCTGAGATCTGAGATCTGAGGTGCGTCTGAGCAGTCAGTGGCCCAGAGTTTTGGTCTTACCGGCAGTGGGAAACGGTCTGTGTTGTGGTTAGTCTGGATCGTTGAAGGACCCTCCTCAGGTCACTTTTGACTGGGACCATTCCTCCATGTCTTTTAGCTGTTTGACTAAACTGACTCTTCACTGTTCTCTGACAGCTGTTCTGCTGGTTCTGCTGGTTCTGCTGGTTCTGGCTCTGCTGTAGCGTTCAGTGCTTTGCTGCTTCATTAGTTTCTCGTCTGTCGTTGCAGGAAGTTCGTCACAATTTTTACCACTTGAGCTCCAGTCAGGCAGCTGAAGTGTATCATCAGCAAGCGTGATGATATATTTCATGATATGCCAAACAGAAATCTTATGTTCATACCAAATATGAGCACTGAGGAGCTGTGTGTGTGTGTGTGTGTGTGTGTGTGTGTGTGTGTGTGTGTGTGTGTAATGGGCTCAGACTTGTGTGTGAGACTCACTGGGTGTGAGGGCATGTCCATGGGGGAGGAGATCTCAGGTGGCCTGTACAGTTTCCTTTTGTTCTTCTTTGCCCTCAGACTGAGGGAGGAAGAGGAGGAAGAGGAGGCTGCTGAGTCTGCACCACCCCGACCGCTCACCAGACTCATCATCTTCTTGGCTGCAGGGACGGAGACAATTTAAGACAAGAGGAACGAGCTGACTGGACAAGAGATCTTTTAACTGATTGCTTCATTTTATGGTGGTGACGGTTAAATGTAATGTGAATGAAATGTGAATAAATCATCTGAATCATGGATTTATGGCATTTCCATAAATACTGTAGTCTGGAAGTCTGTGATCTGCACTTGTTAGGAGGATAAATTCATTGCTGGTTTTGGCATTTCAGAAAATGCTCATACTGAAAACAATGTCCTTTAATCACTGAGACATTTATATGAAAAACAATTGAGCATCTGTAAAGCCAACAATGTCACGACTGTAATTAGCAAATGTTCAGATACAAAAAAAAGAAAGGAGCAATCAGAGGAGACTGCGGGGTGTAGGAGAGAAAGGAGGGGAACCAGCATGGGAGGAAGAGAAAGATACGGCAAGGGGAGGAGGCGAAAGGAAAGGATATGAGTGATGAAAAGGATGGAGGAGGGAGAAAAGGAAGGAGACATGAGAGAAAGACAAAGATGAAGGAAGACAGAGTGAGGTGATGGAGGAAGTACAACAACAAAGCTAAAAGACAAGCGAAGGTGAGAGATGAAGGGTCGAGGGACAGGAGGAGGCGGAGGAGAGAGAGACAGAGAGGGATGGAGGGAGGATCAGATGGCGGCAGAAGACAGCACCCTTGTGTTGGAACCCTGCGGCGACAATTAATTGACCGAGTGAAAGCGTCCGTCCCCGAGGACAAAGCGCAGAGATGACTCCGGTTGATTCCAATATGCTCCCTGTCTTCGCTCTCTCCTCTAAGCCATCATTAGCGTCCCAAACTCGCTGCCCTTGCCCCGTCACTTTGTCAAACCTGTGTTATCCTTCGCCAAACGACTCCGGCAGGAACTGCGAGGTTTGTCCTTGTGAGTCCTACGCCGTGTTTCTGCAAACAGGCCTTCAACTGCGAAATGCAAAAAGTCTAAAACCCTTAGCGGACCGCGTGATCGCCCCCTGGAGTCGGTCAGTACATGACTGGAGGTGAACGGTGTGAGGCATCGGGGGGG
>JBBMOE010000078.1:1673229-1724778 GCA_037975065.1 Chaetodon trifasciatus
GCATAAGCATGCTTTGGTGTGTTTATGCGTGTGTGTGTGGGCAGAGTGGTGGTAACCTTGGTGTTCTTCTTGATCATGATTGGAATACCGAGGCTCACTTTAAATACCACCCAAACTGATTTTTAGTATTTCAGAAATATTGCATCAGTAAAGCAATTTGTGTAACGGGCAGACGCTGATAGGCCGATGCAGACTTTCATCATTGACGGGCTTGATTACTGGAGTCTTGGTGGTTTCTTCCAGGATGCTTTCAGATTGTTTAAAACGCAGCAGCTCACTGAGATTAAAAAGGTTGCACTTCCAATGACACATTACTGGTCGCTGGTTGGTTTGAAAATAGACTTCAGGTCGTGTTATTGGTCCTTGATAAACCAACAATGTGTTGACACACATCTTTAAAAACTGCTCAAAAACAGGGTTTTGTTTTATAAAAAGACTGACTGTGTTTGCTGGGACTGTGTTTGCTGGCAGATTCCTCCACACTCAGTGCTCTCGTGAGTATTTGGGGAAGCACGACGGTGTGTGTGGGGTTGATCCAAAATAAACCAGCGTGTGTGTTTATGGTAATGATGGAACGCTCCCAGTGGCACAGAGCAATGAGACGCATCGGGCTCTGGATTCTGGCCTTTTCATGAGATGTTTTGACAAGAAGAAAAATACAGAGTTCTCCTCCTGCAGGAGCTGTTCTTTAAAAAATGTCTCCAGATGCTGACCTTTCGGCTGTTCCACACTTCTTACCTTCACACTGCATTAAAAGCATCCAGGACGCCGCGTCAGGACGAATGACCGGCGGCGCCCGAGGCTGTCTGACCCCGCTGTGACATTGACAGGTGGCGTGACTGTCTGAAGCACCGAAAAGTCGAAGGTATTTAAGAACAATTTTGTCTGGAAATTGAAAAGAGTCACCGGAGAGAACTGCATGGCGGGTCTGTGCCGACAAGAGGAAAGCAGGAGATTGTGTTTGACCTGATGAAGTCAGACTGGATCACCATTTGAAGACTTTTTGGCCGCGTTTCTTCACCATTATCAACATGTTTTTGTTTGACAGATGACATTAATCTTTTTTTTGTACTATGCAAGAAACATCTGATGGATGGATGGATGATCTTTTTTTTGGACATATATTTACTTTATCAAGTAAAATGACTTTCATATTCCACAGTCTGTAGATGGATTTCCACTGATCTGCTCTGCCTTCATGTTCCTACTTTTCTCTTGTCAAATCTAGATGAATCTAATGATACTGAATGTGCACTTCCTGTAGTGGTTGACCAGTTTTGTGCAGCTCAGAAATGTCATCAGCTGTAGAGGCTTTTGTTCTGTCCTCGTGGATGAAAAGCTGTCTTAACCCTCCACTGGAGTGTCTCTTTGCTGCTCCATCGTACTGAACCTCCTCTTTGTGTTTGAAGTAAATCATGTCCAACCTGTATTCCTTTCTTCTACAGAGCAGCAGACTGAAAGTTAAATATGTCCCGCAGTGAAGAGTCACACACTGACACACTAACCTTTCGTGCCGAGCAGCGTGGGGGAGCTCTGCAGGAAGTCTCCGATCTTCTGCAGCGTTCCTTCCTTTCTGCTGTGGATGCTGCTCTGAGAGTTGTGGCGACCCGCTGGGGAAGAGATCTGATCACAGACGGCAAACAGTGGTTAGTCTGTCGCCGTGTACGGTGCACTGATGCACATGTATGATGTGTGATCGTACATGTTCTTGTGTCTGCATGTGTGCTTGCGTCTGGTCGTCACCTCTTCTTGGTGTGGGGTCAGCTTTGCCGTCAGTTTGGTCCTCGTGTTCCTTCTGTTCTCTGCCTCCACCTCTTCCTACCGACACACATGAGAAGCATATGCAAAATTAAGACGCACAAACAAACTGAGTGTGCACTGAGTCATCTGTTCCAGAGGATTAGTAAGAGGCAGACGAGCAGGGGTTACAAAGAGGCAAGGGGCTAAAAACGACCACAAAATGTTTGTAATGACAGGACGGTTGGGAGGAGATGGGGCCGGTCATGAATACGAGGCAGACAAACATTCAGACATCTGCGCATCAGTCAGCAGTCAATTCCACTTTTACCATTTTACCAGCCGGAATAATTTTCAAGGACAGAAAACAAGCTCCAATTTAGGGTTATTTACCTGCCAGAGGGGCTCGAGGAGTTGACAAGCTCAACTGCTACCAGTCAAAATATATTGTCTGTGTGTCTCAGAAACACCCAATTAATCTGCAGCGTTCACTTTGGAACAAGATTCTGTTGTCAGTGACAAACACTGTTGTCAGCCATGTGCAGAAAAGCGTTCATTAAGAATAAACAAAGCAAACAAAGACAACAAAATGTGGTCTAAGATGCTTTCTTCTGCTGCTGGTCAGTACAATTTTGGAGGAAGCCTTTTGGCTTTCAGGAATAAAGTAAAGGAAAATATCTTCTCTTCTGGTTTAATGCCTGTTTTCTTTTTGTGGATGACCAGCCCGCCTGCAGCTGCTTTCTCATCAAGCGAAGCAATCTGGCATTTTCCTCCCTGGTCTGCTGCTTCAGAGGTGATGAGTTGAATGACGTGATGTTAATGGCGTATGAGTAAATGGAGAGTGATGACATAAGAACTGTGATTTCAGACCTCTGCATTTTTCACCTTTCGACTGGAGAAACCTTCAGTTCACAGGTTAAAAATTCACGTCACAGTTTGCTCTTGCTATAGTGTTATTGCACCTAAAAGAGAAGAACTAAAGACCTGCACCTGCACACTTTATGCTCTTTGGAGCCGTCGAAAGGTACAAAGGATGACTTCAGTTTTTTTTTTGCGATCTGACGCTTCACTGCGACGTATTGTTGAAGGACACCGAATGCTGCAAAGTGCCGCTGCCTTTTGAATAAACCTCCACTGGTGTTTCATTTAAGGCATGAACATTCAGTAACCTTAGACCTTATCCAACCTTAAAACCTGCTGGATGTTGTTGTGGCGCCGCTTCAAATGAAACTAATTTTGTTACACAAAGTCGACGTACTGGGAAACCTTCAAAAAGAACATTACATCCTACTTGTTTTGTTAGCATCGTGAACAATAAACCACGTTTAGAAACAAGACTCAAATGAATGTGGTTAACTCTGCACCGCTCCCAGCTTCATGTGTCCAAACACAGCTGTCATAGTCCAAAGGTCTGGAAGCCAGTGAGGGATCACGTTCATATCACTGCGTTAGCAACGGGCCGACATGTCGTTGGAGGCCTCCTTTCTACACCTTCCCCAGGCTAACAGCAGGAGTCAGTGACCAAGACCACACAGGAACTGGCCATCCCAGACTGGGAAGGAAAAGCATCAGAAATAAATGCAGTAATTGTTAAAAAAGTGAAGAAAACCTAATAAAACCAACACACTCAGATGTGATGTGTCGATATGTTCCTGCAGCAGTTTCTGGATGTGTTTCGCTACTCGAGCGAGTGAAACGATTGTGACTCACGACTAGTCGTTGGGGGTGAGGCTGACCTGAGGGGGTGACTCAGCAGCCGGGCAGAGGAGTGGGCGTGGTGGATGCCGTAAACATGTTCCACTTTGAAAAGCAGGAAGAAGGTCAAAACATGTGGAGCTGTCAGTGACTCAGTGGACGTTTATAGAAATAATCCGAGGAAGGAAGGAAGAAAGAAGAAGAAGAAGGAGAAGAAGAAGAAGAAGAGACAGAAAATGTGGAGAAAGAAACATAAGAGAGCTGGAGTGTGTGACAGAGTGAGGAAGAAAGAAGTGGAAAGATACAGATGAGGAGTGATAAGTTAAAGCGATAAACCCTAATTGGAGTGTGTGGAGAAAGTAAACAAGATAAAACGTGTGTGTGTGTGTGTGTGTGTGAGAGAGAGAGAGAGATGAGATGATAGAACGAGCGTGTGGGGAAAGTAAATGAGACATGAGATAATGCGAATCAAGACTGGGGACAAAGAAAGATGCAGAGAAGGGCTGCGATGTGCTGCGAGTCGATGCTTTCTGGGTAAATTTAGAAGAATAACTGATTCAAATTCGTTTGTTAAATAACAAAAACATGCTCATATTCTCAAGTGAGGCATCAAAAAAGGTTCCCATGTCAGCGCAAACGACACCGGACTTGGCTTTCTCTAAATTAGCTCAAACGGATCTTTCAGAGACGTCCCGAGCTGGTGCTCTGGATCGTATCCGAGCTGATCTGGGACCATATTTTAATGGATCACTATGGGCTCAAATGAAGCCAGTGGAAATCCCGTCCTTCCTTTCCTGAGCTGTGTCGGCCACCTCTGCCTGCTTTCAGATGTGACTGAAGATTAAATGTGTGAATGGGAAACATTATTTAGGCCACCCTGAGGGTCTCTGAGGGCGGCCAAATAACCAGATTTGCAAAGCTAAGATGCTAATTACTGTTAGCGAAAGGGTCGAGAATGACAACAGTTTATTATCGATGTCACTTTCACCAGTTAAAATGACAAACATCATTATACCAGCTGTTACTAACTAATGTAAAGTCTGCTCTCTGCAGTCGGCCACAGATCATACGTGAGGGAAGAAGCGCCGCAGCACAACACACTTATTGTTGCTCACCAGCCGACATCTTATCTTATGGCACGTGTACGTTTGCCACTAGGTAATATCGGCTGATACACCCCAAACCATACCCAGTCCTACACACATACACGTCCTGCTGCATTCATCCAGCCAACAGGCTAAAGTTAATCCCCCATAAAAACGTGTATTTCTTCAAGAATAAATCGAGAGGACTAGAAGCAGAAGACTTTTTTTTGGACGGCCACAACAATTATCTTGAAATAACTCTGATAGACTCATCTCAATGCACTGCCTGTGATTTGGAGGAGGAGAACACGGGCTGTGAGAGCGGAGAAGAACGGCCAAAAAGGACGAGTCGTACTGCGGAAAAATACCAGTTATACAGCGCATCAGTGTGTGTGAGTGTGTGTGGCAGATCGACTCCACGGCGCACAGCGCTCTGTTGACAGGGACACAAAAATCAGAAAGGCTAAGAATTCAGACAAAGATTTTCTGGGACAGCTGCGATGTCTCTCTTTTGAAGAAAAGCCACACCGTCGTCAATAAATCATCAGGAGCTCGTCTGCAGAGCAGACAGACGGGGCCGGCTGGGAGACGAGAGGCATCATGAGAGGCCGAGAGGAGGACGGAGGAACGACTGAAAGAGGCGCAAAGGACAGACAGACGAGCGGAGAGCGAGGGCGACGGCGGAGGAGAAAACAAAGAATTGAAGGTGAAGCAGTTTGTTTGCTCGAGTGTGTTCACGCCGTGCCGGTCTGCATGTCCCAGCCTGTCAACGCTCTATTATCTCTGAGGAGAACTGAACAGCGCTGCAGTCTGGATGGCTGATGAAATCGGCGGCGGTATCAGTGCTGGGTCACTGCCTACAGTTGTCACACCCATCAGATAAGAAGCCGCTTTACCACACAGCTCTCGGCCGGGGCGTCACGGATGAGACATGAGCGCTCCATCTGAGTGGTGGCCACTACATTTAAATTATTCCACTGATTTTGACGGTGTGATTACCCTGAACGAGACAACCAGAGAGAATTCTGGAAGCTGCTCTGCTTTTATAGGGCTCCTATGAAATTCGTTCTTTTCTGTTTTAATATTTCTGAATTCTGTGTTTTACGATTTTAAAAAAAAAGGGATCCTCGTTATGAATATTAGTAAGGAGAAAAACATGAATAGAAATTATATGAAAGTTTGATTTAGACAAAAAAAATCCACAAAAATGCTGCTTTGTGCTGATACACATGCTGTTAGATCAATGATGAACCAATATTGGCGGACCGCATTGACCCGGCAGTGCGTCAGGCTCAACATGTTTAACTAGGCTTAACGCTAACGCTGGCACTGAGCAGACTAACACTTATCTCCACCATTTGATGACAGCAATTCTGCAAAGACCAACAATTTCATGAAGCAGAAGCTGAGAGGGTTCCACTGAATAATTGGAGCATAAAAACTGCCAGTCTGAGCATTTCATTTTTCTATTTTTAAAGCGAGAAAGGGATGTTTTTTATGGTTTCAATGAAACTGTGCTCAGGGCACGGATTCTGCATAGCACAGCCATCATCCAGAAAGTTGTGAAAATCAGTTTTTCCCATTGGAGTGCGCGGCCTCACCTCCATTACATTTCACCGAGTTGTCATTGGTTAAAAAAATGTTGTGAGTGCAGGCGCACAGGAAGAAGCGAGTCCAGCAGAGACTCCGCTGGGAGCAGAGAGGGCCTGTGGTCATACAAGCGACCCGCTAATAATAACTTTATACTTCGACCCCGAGTCATCCGCTCAAGTGTCCTTGAACAAGGAACTGAATCCCAACAAATTCCAGGAGCACTGCCCTGTGGCTCAACCACAACCCTGACCTCCCTGTAGGAGGGGGAGCAGGCTACAGCTAGACCGCGCTCCCCCAAAGACATCAAGAGTGTGTGGCAACACGAGCAGCGGAGCAGACCAACGCTCTACTTCCCCTCCCAAATATTCTCCAGTCAGCTCGCTCATTTACCTTTGTTACAAAGAGCACGATCAGAGAGAGCGTAGAGTATTTCTAATGGAGTTGAATGACAGACGGCCATTTTAACCTAGAAACATCTCATCCAACTATGACCAAGTATCACCTTTTAATCACATTTTGCAGCACACACAGCAGTCTGACTGCAACTTTCCACTGAAAACTATTTCTTTACAGACACAGCCGTCCCCTGTGCACGTGTCAAAGTCACCGTGTGAAGCTTCTGATATCACAGTGCACTGCTGCGTGCCATCACTGTTCAACCTCCCAAAACACAGAAACACAGATACGTCACTGACTTGTTCAGTTCCATATTTACAGCCACAGTTGAGCCCAACAATAACAGTCTCTTACTTGCATTTATGAAATCTCGCTCTCTGCTGACCTTAAAATCACATTTAACAAATCTCACACCTTTCAACATCTGTGCTCGGTCCCACAGGACACCACCCATGCTGCAGCGCTGAACTGCACCGCAAGGTTACGATGGAAGAAATTTGTGTCTGAGGGTGAAAGCTGGAGGGAATCTGCGACGCTGCCATTTAATGTGAAAGTTGTCAGCCATTAGTTACACGTCGCTCTGTAGCATGGAAATGAGTAAATGAATGGAGCACGCCGACAAGCAACCCGTGTAAACATCCTCATGGTGTGATGCCTCACTCTGGTTACTGGCTATAATCAGATTATGTGCAAATCAATATATCCTCTCTTTCCCTACTGTAGAGAGAAAAAGACAGTTAGACCATCTGTTGTCAAATCTTTACTGATTCGGCATGGACGGATGCACATATACAGTTTTCTGCATCATATCCTCACTGTTTCTCATCCATTCCTGCATGTTGTGCTGGAGTCCGTGAAGAAACCGGAGGTGAGAAGGTCTGTTTAAGGACAAGCCAGCATCTCTCCAGAGAAAGAAGGTTTTCCTAAGACTCTGCTGAGATTCGTGAGGACAGTTAGGCTTTAGTGGGACGGTAACGTGTTCAGGATGAGTAAGCCACTCAGCACCGCTGCACTATTTGGTCCAGGAGTGAAAACTATACTAATGCAGTAAATGATGATGAAATGTGTGATGAGGGATGTTTCTCTGCTTGTGAGTTTGGAACGATGAGGGCACGGTGCTGCTTAGTAAGAGGAAGAAATGAAGTTACCTGTCGTGTTGTCCGTCTTTTACTCCCCCTGAAAACACGAGACTTCAGAAAAGAAAGAACTTGGTTAAAAACAAGCCGGTATTGCAGTCAATCTTCTACA
Source organism: Chaetodon trifasciatus (assembly GCA_037975065.1). Lineage (NCBI taxonomy): Eukaryota > Metazoa > Chordata > Actinopteri > Chaetodontiformes > Chaetodontidae > Chaetodon > Chaetodon trifasciatus. The sequence continues at coordinate 1,680,984 of JBBMOE010000078.1, forward strand.
GCTCAACAGTAAACTAAATTCTCAAACAGAACACTCTGCAGTGCCAGTGCTAATATGTAAGAGCTGAGTAAAGCGCGTTAGCATTGTTGCTTTTTGTACTTTTTCCTTGCAGTCTAACACAGGCTGAGCACTGGTTTAGAGTGATGATGAAACTGTTCCCTGGAACCACGTTCCAGGCGTCATGTGGCAGCGGTGCAGGCCAATAAATATCTTTGGCTCTGATGGTAAGGACAGCTATTTCCCACTCAGAGACTGGAGAAGAAACGGGATGCCAGCACCACCCACTGAGACCCACAAAGCGCCCAGCGGCACAATGTGGGGAAGGTGACTTCTTTGTGCAAACTTCTTCTGACGTGCACGAGTGACAACCAATCACGATGTTTTATTCCCCCGAGAGACAGAAGCACATACGTGCTTTCTCCTCCACTCCACTCCACTATATAAAGGAGCTTCAATCAAAATGGGGAAGTTGACTGTCACGGTCATCAGCCTCCCATTCCTCCACCAGGTAACTTGAATAAGAGAAACAATGCATGAAAACACGTCGTCTGAAAATGAACCACTGATAAAATGTCAAAAAATAACTTCACAGCCTGAGCCGAGCATGTTCAATGTCAAGCTCAGTGGTAAACACGGCTGATGAGACACAGGAGACCACCTACCTCTGAGCATCTCTGTGATGTGCTGGAGTTTGTAGTCTCTGAACTTTAGAGCATCATTCAGGCCAGGGAGCTATTTCAGGTTGTGCTGAAAGTGTTTTCAAGAAGGGACGCTGGCGGTTTGCCCTTGTTTCCGGTATTTCCAGTAAGCTACGCTAAACTGGCTGCTGGCTTTAGCTTCATACTGACTGGATGGAAATGGCAGTGGCTTCGATCTTGTGATCCAACAACCGAAATGAAAGCGATTGAGCGGATTTCCCAAAATGTGAAACTATTACTTGAAGATCTGTTTTGAAGTATTTATTTTTTTCTGCTGAATGAGGTTTGATCAGAGTTATTCATGCATTACACACCTGCCTGTTCGATCATACATGTAGTTTATTTGTTCAGAGCGCCTTTTTCACGGCGCTGTGAAGAGAAGCGGTACTCAAAAAACATATGATCTATGTGTTCAGTTAGATTTTGAGTTTGTCCAAACGGATTCAGAAACTAACGAGATGAAAGTACTGACAGTTTAACGCTTCGTGTTATTTTAAAAGGAAGCATTAAAAGTTTATATAGTTCAGGTCCTGATGGGAATAGATACAAAGTGCCAGTGGAGCCACCATGAGTCTCTTCGTCTGGCTCCGTTGGACCCAGAAGTGTCCGCATTGATGTGAAATGTTCAAACCAGCATGCTCTCCGTGTGTTTGGAGATTCATGTTGCTGTGCCGTTCACAGACGGAGGACATTAATATGCATGTCTCTACAGTAGCTGTTTACATCACCGTTTGCTTGTATCTGTATATGCATGTGTACACATCCCGCTGCCGTCTGTGACGAAGCCACAAGACGCAGCGATTGAAGAGTCATGAGGAACATACTGAAGGGAAAAAACACAAACAATCAGAACAGAAGCCGTGGAAGCATTGTTACAGACGTAAGTGCTGGCGTGGCTCCCAGGAGCTCTGCGTCTGAGACCACAACAGTTTTTCTGCTATGCTCCATTAGTGCTGAAGGGATTATTTGTGCTGAAAATTGAGTATTTTTTGTAGTATTAAGGTCACTGTCATATTGTCCTCTTGCACCTTGCGATGTGATCCAAGTCAAAAGACATCACCACAACCTGAAGAACTATAAAGAGGTTAAAGGGCGAGGTGACAGTGAATTTGTTCTTTGTCTAAGTATTGTCCATGTAGCCACATGCTATCATGTACTCCTCGTCTCTAAAGCATATTAAAAACCACAAAGCCCCATGTGCTTCCACTCTGAAACTCCAGGCAGATGGTCTGGGGACACATGAACACCTCCACACTAACCTGCTTAACACTCGCCTTCACGCTCGCTTCCCTGAACGAGATGAGCAAGAATAAATGACAAAAGGACATGTACCTGCAGCAGTCTGACTCTCAGATGAAAGGCTTTGCTGAAGGATTCATTTGGATTTTGTCCTAATTGATGTTGCAGGATGTCCAACAGTCCAGCCCATATGCTCTCATATTCAAAGAGCTTATATCGGATAATCAATCAATAACTGATGCAGCAGCAGATTCACATCTCATCTGTAACTGCTTAGTCAAAGGTACTGAAGATAATTCATTTGAGCGCCGTAACAGCAGAAGTTCTTTCGGTTTATCCTCCTCAATCACTCCCCCCCCCCCTCCACATTTGTTTTGATGCATCACGACTGCAGCCAAACAGAAACTCACACACCGTAAATATTCATCCAATTAATAAAGAGCTAAAGAGCGAGACGGAGTGAGATGGATGCGTTGTTGTTTCCAGCTGATGGACCTCAAAAAATGCAAATCTGCATTCTGGATGAAAGCTCTGAGGACATGAGCGTCTGTCTGTCTGCTCTGTGTCTCTCGCTCTGTCCCCTCGCGGTCCTGTTTAGTGTTGTCCCATTAATCAGCGGTGAACCTGCTCTCTGCCTGTGCTCCTGCTGCCTCTCGGCCGGATCAAGGATAGGCCAAGATCCTGCTGGCAGACAGACCTGCAGTGAGGGAGATGGAGTGAAGGGATGTGGCAGAGACGTGCTCCACGGGTCAATTTCAGATGATCTAAAACGGCCTCTGGCGAATGTACTGCATGTCTCTGAGCCTGAAGCAACACTGGGAGTTTGTGCAGTGCGCTAACAACCTCTACGGCAGTTTCAAAAGAGTCTAATAAAAGTATATACAGAACTTTCTGAGAGGAGGTCATGGGAATCATGCTTGTGGTTCCAATCCCCGCCGTTTTGGACATTTTTACACTATGGGGGTGGAGGCCTGGCCTCCCAACCACATCAGCAACACAAGATTAGCAGCGGGGTGCAAATGACATTTGCAAATGTTGCAAATGCATCAATCTTGGGGGCTATTACTGGTATTACACATCCAGCAAATGGAAAGTCAAATGATCATGTTTGAGTCCATGTGATCAATCCAAGTCTGCCTTTCACACTCCTTTGTGTTTACTTAAAAAAGGTTCAGGGGGTATTCTGCGATTACAAACTACAGAACTTCCCAGGGTAAATCTTCAGTCAGCAGAAAGGTGTTTTTGTCTTGCCGGGTTCTTTCAGTATACGTTCAGCAGCTATTTCTCCACAGGGCCTTTGTGATGACGGCTGATGCAGAAAGCCTCTATTACAGGCTGTGTAAACTGTGTGTGAGAGGGACAGTGAGAGCTCGCTGTGATCAATTACACGCTGTGTGAATGGGGAGGGTAAATTTCAGTAAGTACAGACTGTGTCACTTTATACTGCGTGGCTGTGTGCATGCACGTGATGATGCAAACAGACAACATATGTGCAGACTTTAGATTTTGGAAGGTTTTCTATGGTGCAATAATTACAGGCAATGCCACATTAGAGAGTGTATAAACCCATGACTGAACAGGTAATCAGCACATCCCGTGTCTTCATTCTTAATGGGAAGGTAACTTAACATGGCACCATGTGTCTGAGAGTTAATAATTACAGGCTACATGAGACGAGTCGATGGGTCTGTGGTGGCACAGTAAGTATACACATCTTCATTTCAAAAGGTGACAAGTGAGCAGATGAAGGCGAGGTGGTGTTAATGGATGTGTACATTAAGAACAGGCTGCACGGGCAGACTCAGATCTAAACTCTCAGCAGTAACTGTCACCGCCGTGTCAGCTTCCTCTGCTCTCTTCTTACCCTCCTCCACTGCTTTTTATTCTCTCTGCTCCTATTCCAACCACCCTACGCACAAATCCCTCCTCTTTCATCTTGCCATCTAACTTCCCTCCACAACCCCCATCTTTGCTTCAACTCTGCTTGCCTGCCACTTTTATGTTTCCTTCCCCTCTTTCCACTCTGCTCTCTCCTCTTTTCCTCCACTCCACTGCTATATTCTCTCCACCGTCTTTCTCTGCCTGTCCTTCCTCTCTGTCTTGTTTCATTTCACTTTCTTCCTCCCCGGCTGGCATTTCCCCCCTCTAACCCTCAGTCAATCTCTCTCAATTTATTCTTTCTGTGCTGCCTCCACCTCCCTCTGCACCCTTTTCCTCAATTTATTTTGGATCATTTCTCTCTCGGTTTGAAACTCATCTCCTCCCTTTTGTTTTCTCTATACCTTATCCTCTACCTCTTTCTGCTGTTGCGCACAAAACGCTACTTCAGCCTCCTTTTTTGGCCGGCCACCATATGAAGGCTGACAGGGTCATTTATGTGTTGACACTCTCATGACCCTTATGGCCCTTGACACTTCAAACAGCCGCTATCATCTTTCTCATATGTTCACACGGAGGTAGACTCCATTGCTTTCCAAGTGGAAACTGGGTCATTGCAGCAGCATGAACAGAGATATTGGTTAGAGAACAAAGTGTACAAAAAGGAGGGTAAAAACAACCAACAGACCATCTCTACGAGGATTTTTTTCAAGGTTTAAAAAAAACTGTCGTGAATGATGATTCAATTTTTAGATTTTTCTCTGATTCCACTGTTTGGACACTGTCGAAACATTTGGGATTTTGCATGCAAAGGTTTTTCATGTAATTGTCGTGCAGTTACGGACGACAAAATATATCTGTGTACCCACAGAATTAGTCTGCCTCCTTCCCACCTCGCTCGTGTTTTTACTGCCTTTTTAAAAGGGATGTGTTCATGTTCATAAATGTTGACTGAAGCGCCCAAAATCCCAGAATAAAATGTGATGTAACATCACATCACTTTGGATGTGCTGTAGAACCGCTCCCCAACACAAACGCCTACATCTTTTTGTGGGCTTTTCATTACACCTCCCTCTCCTCGGTTTCTGTTCCAGTTGTCTCTCTTTAACCCAGCTCAGTCAGCAGTACTGCAGTCATTAGTGGAATTACTTTGGGGTTTCATCTCAGAGCTTTCACCCCTGTCTAAGTACTCCCACTGCTATCAAAAGAGAAAGTGTCGTCATACCAGCAGGGTCCAAAGAGACAGTCAAAACAGGCTAGTTACACCGAGGAAGTACTCGTAACAGGAACGTCGCTGAAAATGTGCCAGCTAATGATCTTTAGTCAGAGCATGTAGGCACATTGCTAACACGTCTACACGCAGCTCTCACGACAGCTGCTTTTATAATATTGAAGAGGGAGATGGTCAGTATCACGTGTCCTTCCCTTCACTGCTTTAAGTCTCTTGGGAAGCCATCAAAATTCTGGAAAACAATAAAACAACTTCAGGTTTGGCACATTCACAAACCTGTTTTGGTTTCTCCACTTTCTCTGCGACAGTGTTCTTTGTTGACTCATTCTCTCGCCAAATGTTGCTAATTTTGCATCAGCACCACGTTAAAACAAAACTATTCCTAAGCGCAAGAACAGGCGACTCAAAACTAAAAGACATGAACATTCTTTGACACGTGAACACTCAATGACTCAATATTAACTTGAACATTACGACTAAATTGCGTCCGTAGTCCCAAGTTTCAAAAACTCTCAGGGCATTGAATATCTAGTTATATTGTTTACTTTAATCAAGTAACATCTTATTCTTTCATTTTCTTTAATCAGATTTTTACAGATTTAAATGAGTTTTGCAGATTTTAGATGATTTCAGCGGACAAAGTTCTTCAATAGCTGCTTGTGTTCAGACAACATTTCAGATCTGAGAGCTTAACCTCGTTTTGTCAAATGAAAAAGGGCGTAAAAACAATTCTTCCTTAAAGTACGATATCAAATAAAAGTATTATCAGAACTAGAACTGCAAAATGTCACATGATTCTCTGCCCTGTTTCTGTAAAGACTTCCTTCTTTCACCTCTTCTTTACAAACTGCTGATCAAAAACTTGAGCGAGCAACATATTTTAAGTTGCTTCATTCGTCTTCTAAATAGTTCTCCTCTTGGTGGCACCTTAAAATGATCTTCATCTTTTATTCAGCAAGGTTCACTTTCGGTGGAATGAAGATGACTGCAGTGTCAGAAGGCATCTGGGAAAACTGAGTCTCAAGAACATTTCCATAAAATCAGTAAGCACAACTTTGGTTACTTTATATATAAACCGTCATTCGCTGACTGCTGCAGTGGAAGTGCACGTCTTTCACTATTTGTACTCTTTAATGGTCACACCGGAATTGTTTATTTTGATAAAATGTAGAATTATTTATCTGTATATTGACACATTTTAAGTGTAAAGGCCATCAGATTGTACATGAAGCTCCAAAGGGCAATGCTGTAGGAAAAACATCTTATTGTGGAACAAAGGAGGCAGGCGGTTTGACACGCAATGAAATGAGGAGCTTGTTTAGGTTTAATCCAGAAAAAATAGAACGAAGTTGCTGCTATGATAAGTGTTGGCTGCATTTTCCCCTATGATGTGATGACATGTACGAGCATCTGCTAAATCGCTGCAAACAACATTTTCCTGTACAAGAGAAGTAGTCACCTTTGTCAGTTTGACTATTTTCAACATGGTAACTCACATCCTGATAGCATCTGCACAGCATTCATACCCTTGCCCTTGGCAACAAAAAGTTATTCAGGGAAGTTTGTTGTTGTCAACGAAGGTGTGAAAATTGGTGTCAAATTATTGCCAACAAGTCCCTGAGCGAGGGTGTCAAACTGATTTGTATCTGTCAACCTGCAATAAGACGGGCTGGGGCTGCAACCACCAAAAGTGGAAGTAAACAGTGCAATCGAACTGAGGCGATGAAATAACTGTCATCCATTATGCTGCACCCTGTTACATTAGTGTGTGTAAAATAGGGTTGGGCGGTAATCCGGTAATAAGGTATCCCCCGGTATCTAAAAATATCAACGGTATCAGTTTCATTACCATTAGGTAAGACAAACTTAATGATTTAGCAAAGTTTTTTTCTGCTACTCTTTGGCTGCTAGCTTGCTGAGTTTTCGTCGCACAGTGAGGAGGCAGACATCTTCGTGGTCATCAGACTCTCTGCTTTCAAGTGATACTGGGCTTTAGTGGTTTGCGTGAAGTGGTGAAATCAGCAGATGCAGTTCCTCTGACGTGAGCTATTTTCGTGTTGTCGTTACATGCGCATAGAATTTCTTGGGGTATGAATTATGTTTCATTTGGGTGGCAGTGCTTGGTAGAGGCTTTAGCTGAGTTTCTCCCCGTCATTCTGGTACACTACAAGTTAGGATTGGTGCTTCTTAGCGTGAGCATTGACCGTCTGAACCGCACGCATGTCACGCTGACCTGCAAAGTGATTTTTAATTAGTCCCGGTAATACCGTATACCCCGGGGAAATGTGGGGAAGGTTTGACGGTATGAAAATTTGGATACCGCCCAACTCTAGTGTAAAACACACATTTCAATAACTGCTCTGGCTTTTTTTGTGTTTCAATTGCAGCTTACATGGACTCCCACAAATTTCCCAAAAGGATAACACAATAAAAATGATAACGGTATGAACTGACTGGAGGTCAATAAATTATTCAACACTGACAAAAATAAATGTCACAGTGTGTTTTGTTGGCTACTATAAGAAAGCAGTTGCTGCTGTAGGTGCTGCATCATTGCTGCGTTAAAGATTGCTGATGTATTTAGAGTGCTAGATGATGTTATATCACATAAAAAAGAAATATGCAAGACAAAACCTTGTTTCCAAATTGACCACATGCACCGCTGTTCATTGACACCACATGAAATGACGAGCACAGGACCGTGGATGGCAGTGTTTATCGTCACCACCTGTAAGCTGCTAAACTCATCGAAGATCATCTCCTCCATGACTACAGAGTCCTTTTTGATATTATCTTTATATCGTCACTTTGTTATTCTGGGTTGCCATGCACTAAGTTGCCGACTTCAATGACGGCTCACGTTACAGTTGCAATGAAAGTACCGTTATGAGTAGTAAACTTAAAACACTGGGCATATGTGAGTCTGAATCCCTGTTATAAGCTATTTTCACACCTTAGAAATCAGAAAAAATGAACAATTTCCAAGCACATGGCCACTTTGCAGACAAGGGAAATATATATATATATATAATATTACTGTGCAAGCAAGAATACTTGATTGTAGATTTGGAAACATGGAGTGGAAGGATTTAATGATGACTTACTAAATCCATAATCTAGAGAACTAAATGAAAGAAGCAGTAGGAAAACAGAGTGGCCTCGCCTGCTATTTGTTCAGAGATACCTCAGTTTTCATGTATTTGGACATTTAATATTCTGAATTCATAGAGCCAGTGAGAAGACATAATGAGTAGATATCATTGTGGAAAATTATCTCTAAACCTGTCAACAAAATTCTTATTTTAATCATTTTTCCACATGCGCACAAAGATGCAGTCGTTTGTCAAAGACACAAAAAGAAAAGGAAAAAGTGAGTCATTTTTGATAGGGAGGAGCCGTACGAGCTGCAGCCAGCGTTAACCTTTGCAGACAGTGAACAGTGATGTGACAAGTGAACTGTACTCGACCTCGTGTTCCTCTCATGCTTGTTCAATGTGCTCTGAGGGGAGTGTGTGTGTATGTGTGAGTGTGTGTATGCATGTGCTATCACTTAAGTGAGTGTGTTATGTGTGTTTCTCCTTGTAACTGGTGTTTATGACTAAAGAGAATGTTTTCTCTCACCCATAAAGAGATGATGCATGTCTATCCCTATCTGTATCGCAGGGTTTATACTATATCTGCTGGATAGACTGCACACACTGGAATAACTTGTGGTGTAATGTTAACACCATAAAGGCAATCTTTTACACAATTTTGAACAATAATAGTTTGAAAATATGCTTTATATTTTGTTCATTTAAAGGCCAAAGACCTTAAGTTGCACAATGGCTCCACTGACTGATGTTAGCACACTGAAATATGTTCAGGACATTAATGCAGCGGCAAGATTTGGTCACATTTCTTTTCTATCTATGATGATTTAATAATCTTGCAGTAAACATAAAGGCTGCTTTCTGTAAACAAGAAGTAACCACATTACAGCATTTGACACGACTGACCATGCAGTATTAATTGACTGACTGACTGTGTCTTGAACTGGTTCGAACATACATCACAGTTATGCAGATGACACACAACTGTACATGTGTGCTGAGCCAAACGATGCTGCAGCTATAGACTCCCGAGACTTCAGCTCATTCAAAAGTGAGCACATTAGTCCAGTTGTAGGTGCTCTGCAGTGGCTTCCTGTAACGTTTAGAACTGATTTTAAGGTCCTGTTCCTTGTACACAAAACCCTTAATGGGGTAGGAACAAGCTACACTGCTAAATCCCTTGTTCACTATATGCCTTTAGGAACAACGCCAGTGGTATATCGAAGGTTTTCAGCAACAGCTGAAAGAAAATTAGGGATGCAGCCTTTGTCAATTATGTCCCAGAGCTTTGGAGCAAACTACCGATAGATATCAGGGAAGCAGCTCGCTGAATATTCTTAAAGGAAAGCTAAAAACTTATGTCTTTAATTTAGCCTTTAACTCGCAGGCCTGAAACTTTTGTGCTCTGCCTTGTTCTTATGCACTGCTGTGCTTCCTTTAAGGCTGCGAAGGCTGTGCCTGACACAGATGATGCCCACAGTGAGGTTAAACCCATGGTTAACTAATCTGGGGAAGGCTAAAATTGTCTTATTTCACCTAATAAAGACCAGGAGTGAATCTGTGTCTGTCGGGAAATTGGGAGACTGTTATGCTCGTTTGCTTCAGAGGTGCACCTGAGTTCTTGCCAGTAAATCTCAAATTACTGACTGCCACGGTGGTAAAAGATGAAAAGAGTTTGATGGTTCTTATTTCATCCTTATTTCTATCTTATTTCTTATTATTATTTTCAAATAGGCTTTATTCTCCATCTCATTTTACATACATTTTTGATGAAGCACTTGGTGCATGCGATTTCTTTGTTGTAAAACACTTTGAGCAGTAATTCTTGTATGAAAGCTGCTATATAAATGACGTTTATTAACTTTATTGATTTATGATATTGAGGTCTTCTTAACCCATGGCAGCTGGACAGAGTACACATGACAATAAAAAACATGTCTATCACACTGTATATGCACTGGAATCGTGACATATTATAGGGACAATTTAAGTGCTAAAATACTGGAGTGTATTTTCTTAAGTACTGTACATGGGATTGTGTATGTGTACATTACATAGGCTTTGTACAGTAAAATGCGTGTTTCTCTCCGAGTTGTGTATATGTACATATTAGAAGAGGCATTAGCCTAGTTCCCTTGCATTACTCAAAACAACGCAGCTCCTCCCTGCATTTAATCAAATTCCAGTACAAAGTTGTCCTAAAAACAACCTTCACCCTGTTCACCCTACAGTGAGCTTCTGCACAAGTATCACAGCCTGCTCTCGTTTCCATGGAGCCTGTTTGGTTCGCTCTGGGATTACTTTAAGACAATGTGTGACATGCAATTTGTTTCACAGAACAGCTGTGGTATCGACCAGTTCACAAGATGAAGACTCCGTAATCTGTTTCCAAATGGCGCAGATGGGATTGGCTCGTTGACCTTGTTACTTGTACTAGTCACACATTGCCTACACATGAATCAAACTGCATTTGTTGAGCTTCTGGCAACGGCATAATGCTGCTGGTGAGGACCACAGTATGAGAAAAAACAAAAAAACTGAATGTTTCTCGACTTTCTTATGTACTTGTGCAGTAAATAAAACTGTGCATTCTCTGTTGTACATGTTTTGTATGTATTTTATCATATGTCTGACATTTAGTGATGTGCCTTTCTACAGAAACCTTTCTACCCTCTTACCTTGGGCTTTATGGTTAATCAAATACAACTCAGATCTCTCTGTTATCTCATGGATGTGGCAACAACTGTGTCTGTATGAGCAACGATATCTGCTGCAGGACATGTAAATAAATCTCAATTACAATTAAAAGCAACAACAATGTTACGTTGCGAGCAGGGTCCGAAATTAACACCTGCCAAACCCCAAATCTGGGTCAATTCTCCATTTGACGAGTAAATGTCAGATGGCTTTCCAGCACATTGGCGGGTTGATGCTTGCACCAAAGAGCCGTGTCATAAAAACTATGCTGAGAGTGTCTGCACAGTTTTATTGTCATTTAGTCTCTGGTCCCCGTAGGCCATACAGCCTTTTACATTATATCCAGCAGCACAAGCTCTCCAGGTGATTACTGTGTGCTGGACTGTGCACGAGTTTTTTAACAATTTGATGATTAGAGAGGCTGCTTTCAGTCATTTTAAACGCTGCATGCAGTAATACCACTGCAAGATATGTGGAACATTTAAGCAGCAATGCTAAAAAATGCAGTTATACACTTGACAGGAAAGAGGAAACTCTCCAGAGGAAACAGAATTAAACTTTTAGCTTCGGAGATAAATTTTTCAGACAGCGCTGATGGAGCTCAGGATTTATCAGGAGGACAGCTGCTGTATTCCGAACAATGTCACTGTACGAACCTGGACTGTGTGTGACCTTTCAGAAGTGCAGAAAAACAGCATTAACTGACATTAGATCCTGACCACCCTGTCGGTGTGTCCGGAGACTTGAATAACCAGTGAAGGTAACCCGCTGTGCACCTATCCAAAACTCATCCGCTATTAATCACAATGTTAGCTATTATGACCCAGGCCGCCCGATCATAGATCATCCAGGGAGCCTGCAGATATAACTGCAATCCACACATCTCCCTCTCTCTCTCACACACTCACACTCAATGCCATATGTGTTTTTTACGAGTGTCTTGACGGTGCCACTAAACTGTCTCGGGCGCTCCTAGTTTTGTGGCACTGTTTACTGTCTGGCACATCTGCTCTTCCACTAACTATCACTTGCTGCAGATCTTTTGCTAGTAGAGAGTGACGAGTCTGAGGAGAAGGTTTTAGTTTACAGGTGCACAAAAGCTTCAGACTTGTGACTCCTGTCCATCATGCAGTGCATTCAATGCAGTGGCCCAGGCCCCCTCGAGGGCAGCTGCCGCGGTAGTGCTGCTTTTCTCCACAATCGTATATCTGCCTTATTTTATAATTCAGTTATATATTTGAATTTACAATATTCTGCCCAAAATGAACAAGTCTAGAATGTTTCCCTTCAGGAGTTTGGATGTGGAACCACAGTTTGCTAACAGCAGATCAAACATTATGAAAGCAGTCTCCTGTCATAACTGGACCAGGTGTTAAATCTGGCGACAAGTGAGCTGAACACACACAAGAAAACATTTTTCTGACGTGCTCTGCAGCGTAGACGACACATCTGGCTGATTGTTGTTGAATTTAGTGTGTCATGCATGGCAAGACAACAGAAACAGACAACAGAGGGATGAAAAGAGAAAGACAAAGGAGGAATCACAAGAAATTAGGGTCTCCTGCCAGATTCAGAAGCAAAGATCCTGAAGTCCCATGGTTCCCACACAATGACAGCCTCAGTGCATCCATTTTTAATAGCTGCAGTTGGAATACAACTGCTGTTGCTCCATTCACAGAACAGAGGTAACTGGTAAGACAATCCTGTACCGGTGCTGGATTGATTGGGGCTGAGGAAAAGGTTTCATGGTGACATTTTCTGCACCGAATGTGTGAAAGATGAACTCTGAAAAAGCCCATCTCATATCGCACAGCTGTTTTTTCCTCTCTAGGAAGGATTTATTTTTAGGGAACCTAAAGGGGAACATGGTGGACAAATGTAGATTCATACAGAGGGATGTCTTCACATGCACCGTTATTCTGTTTTTGTGCACATGTGGTGGGAAGTGTATCAGCAAAGGGCCAAGACATGAGAAAGTGAAAAGTCAATCCAAAATTTGCTAATTATTAATTTTCCTTTAGCTTAGTTAAAGTATGAAAACTGGTGAAGGAGTGGACGAGCTGCTTGTGTTTGATTGGTTCTTACCTTCTCCATCTCCCCGCTCTTCCTCTTGCGTGCTGAGCGGGTGATTTTGACGGTGACGGCGTTCTCCTCTCCCTGGCGGCGCAGAGCCATCCGATTTGGCTGCAGAGGGCTGAAGGAGATCTCCAGCTCTGGCTGGGGGAAGCGGCTCGTCCTGCCGTTCTCTGTGGAAATCTCAGAGGAGTCCAGCACTGACGGATAGCCGGCTGATCCCTGTGGGGCCACACATGATTTACGGGTTAAGGGTCACATCATGGTTGCTCAAGAGAGAAATGTGCCTGGGTCTGTGGATACAGGCTGGTCTGCCTGTTCATACGAGGTGCTCGGGTCAGTTACCACAGCAGCTAAAGCATCTGCACCTTTGTAACTGTTGCTGAGCAACATCGCATCCGAAAGGGTTCAGGCTGCCAAATGTTGACTGCCCACTCATCACTTGCAACCTCTGAAACGCTTACATGCTAATGTGTCTTGTAAAAGAGTGTTAAAAAGAGAAAACTGAGATCCTGCGTGACACACAGCCTTCAGCACATAATCAAGTGTAAAAAAACAGATATGCAAAATTGCCTGGTGCAGGTTTGTCTTACCTGGCTGCTGACCGACGCTCTGGTATCCCTCGTTTCTCGTGACTTCCCTTTAATGGCTTCAGTCATGGGTTTCCCCACCAATGCAGCAGGGCTCTCATTGCTTTCGGTCTGTCACAGCAAGAGCAAGAAATTGAATCATAAATACGAGTAAAATGTCCAAAACCTGTTGATATATTTCATGTATTATTTGATGCTACATTTCTCTGCCAGGTGCAACCAAAGCCACTAAGGGGGATTTCAGATTGGCCATGCTGTATGGATGGAACACCATCATTTACATTTTAAAGTGCCTCTCCTGTTTCTTACATGCAGATGCTGATGAATTCACAAAGGTTAAAGACAAGCAATGTCAACACACAGTGAGAGACAAGCAATCCTTGTTCTACCTTGTGGTTAAGCTGTACTCAAGTTCAAAACAAGAGACTCAAAAAGATCCAAGTCAGAGTAACAGTCTGTGGTCTGCTGTCCACGTTTGTGTTCACTTTGAAGACGGAGAACACCTGAGGACAAACTATGAATAAATAAAGTGAAGGTGATTGCCCGGCAGGCTATCACATTTTCCGTGTCACTGACACATAACTTTGTGCTCTGAGTGTAATCTGTGAATTCTGTTGGTCTCTTATTATATTCACAGTCACATTCTCACTGCATAAATAAACACAAACACAGAAGCTTTAAAAAGAAAGTGAAAAACAAGGATTCAAACTAAAACACCAAGCAACAACTGTTCTTCAAACACGTCTACCCTGCGCTCTGACCTGTTCCCTCTTCACCTGAGCGCAAATGGAAAAACAAACATCAGTAATAAGAAATTTAAATATAAAAGAGAGAAAAAGTAAAACTGCCTGCCATCCTGCAAACCACAGGCATCTTTCCTAACAAATAATACAATCACTTTTGTATATATATATATTTTCTTTGCTGTTTGGATGGACACCACAGAGCTTGATTAAGACGCGGTGCTTTTGAGACACTTTGCATAGAAAAAATAAATAGATCATTGTGTTCTGATTCAAAACTACTGTTGAAGAATGAAACAACAAAGCTTTTAACAGCGACCTCTCAAGCAAGCAGGGGTTGTTCTTTGATAGTAAAAACATCATATTTTGGGTGCAGTCTTCCTTTAAGACCGACCTGTGCCACCGCGTCCTCCTGTTCGGCTGCCAAGGCCTCGAGCTCTTCCTTCAGCCGCAGGATCTCGGCGTCCCTGTCGGACAGAGCAGCCTGCATCTCGGCCACGCTGACACCACTTCCACCACTCTGTAACAGGAAGTTCATGAGCACTCTTAAAATGCTATATAGAGCTCCAAACCATTCATGCAATAGAAACCAACGGTGGGAATCTCAAATGATTGTTTTTTGGGCTAGAACACCAGCTGCATGCCTGATATTTATTGGTAAACATCAACAAAGTTGAAAGAAATATTCATCTCATTCAATTAAGGACAAAGCGCTAGATATTCTTCCACACTTCCTTGTGCATGTTGGATGCACAAACACAGCGTACTCATAATCTACACGAAGCTGGCGTTTCCATCTGGAGCGAAGATGGAAACATATACAGACACCAACACCAATATCCCCAGACAAATGTACAAGACAACACAATCAGTGGAAAACTGAGAGTGGGTGATTGCACTGTACGTGAAACACATGATGGAATTGCTTCCAGTGCGCCGCTGACTGTGGGCCCTCGCTCCCATCTCACCCTGAAAACATGACAAGCATTAGCTCGGACAGACGACAGCGTGATCCTGCAGCAAAATATAGAATATAGTGTTGGCACGGAGCGACTTATGGATGAAACAGACGAATAAAACGACAACTCTGCTGTAGCTGCTATGAAACTTTGAAAGGTTTCCAAAAGTGTTCAATCACGAACATCGACCGTCCTCAGATGTGGACACAGTTGGCTTCAAATCTCGAAGGAGATGTGTGTTGATAAGCGTGTCCTCTGAACCGACCCGTGATGCTGGGGTAATACACGCTGTTCGTGACTCCAGCAAGCAAGCCTCCATTTACATAAATGAGGAGAAGAGAATAACAGAAACACCTCTCTGTACAGCCTAATTCAATACATACAACAGCTTAAGCCATCTATGTCTACAATACCAATAATCAGTATAAAATATTATGCAATGTGATGAAATGCTGGTTGTAAAAAGGAATCTTTGCAGGAATCGGAGTCAAAACGACCTTCAGATTTAGAACGAATGTTGAGGACCATGACAGCATCCTGTCTGAGCTCTTATTTATTGATAAAGTCGTCTGATTCACACTGCAGTTTGGACACTTCTGCTGCAGCCGGAGTGTCTTTCATGTCATTTGTGGCTTTGCTGATAGAAACGCCTGCATTAAATTAGCTGCAATTCTCACCCAAATTCTGCCTGATACAAATTTTTAAATCAATACGGTCATTTGAGACATTGAGCGTGGCATCAGTTTAATGTGGTGAATCATTCCAGCCTGCCCTTCACGCTGTCTGTTCTGCAGTTATCCAAGGGAGGCTGCCTGGTCACAATGCAAGAAATTATGTTATTTTGAAAACCACACAAAAGCTCTGAGAGGACAAAATGTGAGAGAGCAACGTGCCAAATACTGAAATGTGGAACAGAGATATGGCTCCACGTTAGCAGTGCAAAATGGAACTAATCAAACCAGAAACCCAAAATCTCTGCAACTGTGACAAGACTGAAAGAATCTCTACACCAAGACTCCTCTGCTGGGTAACATCACAGAAGCTCATTCATAAAAAGACTGAGGAATTCTCATTGACCTTCATCTGAGGAGTTTTTAGACAAACTGCATTTGAGCAGTGACCCTTCCTTCCCTCCCTCCTTCCCTTCTTGAGGGATTGGGTAATGTTGCTGGCTGACAGATGCTTTTCAGCCTCCATCCCTGCACAACAACAGGTTTCTGCTGTCCCAGTAAATCCCATCTAAAAGGTAAATCAACAGTGAATGAAATGGGGCAGAAAACTGTTGATGCAGTGCACTCTGCGGGTTCAACCTTTCACTAAAGTTTCACCTCTGGCTAAACCCCGATCAATAATGTCACAGCAGGTGTTTTGCCTTGACAGATGATGAGAACCAATTGCTCCAACATCACTGATTGGAGTGTCTGCAGAGGTTAAACATACCAGGACATTTCAAACAGAGGAGAGCAGCTACGTTTTTTAGCTTTTGTTGCAGACGGTTGAATAATCCATTGAAGCCACAGGACTTTATTCACAAGAGGAATGTTATCTGACTAAGAGATTAGAGGCGACACTTATCCTGCTCATCCATCTCCTGAAATAGTCACTTGTGCCTTAAAGAACCTTCTTTAACCTTCCTCTTCCACCTCATTTCCAGCTCCCCTTCAACTCAAGCAGATCTAACCTCATAAGATGTTTCACCCAAATTCTTGTGGTCGGTCTCTGCGATGTAAAAAGCAGCCACTTGTGACAGCTTACGTCTTCAGTGTGTGGTCCCCACGCCTCTAATCATCTTGATGCCATACTGACCTCTTGTGGCGTCTGTGTGGTATTTTGGCGTAGCTGCTGGATGAGTTTGTCTTTCTCTGCTTGGCTGGTGAGAAGCTTCTGCAGCTGGACCTCCAAAGCCGTGACCAGACTGTCTCTCTCCTTCCTCCACTTCTCCATGGTCTGCTCCTTCTCAGCCAGCTGGGATGACAAGGACTCCTGACAAAGAGGAAAATGTAGATGCAGAATACACGGTGTACAATACTGGTTTGGTACTGCATGTGGGTCTGAGTGAAAAACTGTAAAATGACAATATCAGAGCTCTAGAGTGAGGGTGGGAAATCAGTGCCAGCCACCAGGCAAATGCTGGTAAAAGAGAGTGGCTGGTTCAGTTCAGACACAAAATAATGGTTTACTACTGAGCAGCTGATGAATTGGGCCATTTTTCTGTCAGTGGCCGGTAAACGTTCACATTTTAAAAAGCTCATTTCCCACCCTGCCGCCAGCGTCGTACCAATGAGGCCGCAATGATCAACAGAACATCAAACAATAAATCTGCTGGATGAATAAAAAATGAGAACACCGTTCCAACAAGTGGGGCAAAAAACATAACTGAACCAAATCAGATCGCTCGTCCTCTGTGCAGCCTCAGCCCTCCACTCTGAACTCTGGAGCCACTTTGTGGAAGCTGCCGACATGTTTATCATGTTTGCATTTCATCCCTTTCTTACCAACTGGCTCTGCTGCCGGGTGTAGCGTTCTCTGTCTTCGACAAATTTCCTCATTTCCTGGTTCCTCTTGTCCTCCGCCTCTTTAGCCTGGCCAATCAGGGACAGCTTCTCCTCCAGCCACCTTTTGCGTTCGGCCTGGTGCTTCTCTGCACACAGCTGGACGCACACAAACGATACAAACTGAAGGTTTATCTGTTCTCATTTCACACAACTAATCAACAGCAGAGGCCTGTCTGATAGAACATAAGTGGATTATCAATTGTTCAACACGGAAAAACATTCTTGATGTATATTTGAGATTAATTACCTATTAATCATCATATATTCCAGTTGGAATGCAATCTTGTGTGATTCAGTCAAATTGCAAAACTTGACTTCATATCTAGTCCTGCCATCTAAGACAACATTTGAAAGTGACTTCCCGTCATTACCTTCAAGCTCTCCTGAGCCTGGGCAGCTTCCCGTTTGGCCTCCTTCGTTTCGTCTGACAGGCCGCTGTCTCGACGGTCCGTGTTGTTTCCACGGTCCTGATGCAACAACATCCCTTTCAGTGTCTCCACCTCTGCAATGGTCAAAACCACAAAATTAAAACCAGAAAACTGTTCAAAGATGAAAAAAGCACTTTTAGTCTAACTTTTTAACTTGGGCCATGGCAGCTGCATGGCGTTATCTGCCCTATGAGGGTTTGTCCTTCCTCTTATTGCTCACAATGGATTAAAGTCGTGTTTTTGCCTTTTTCTTGGCCTCTTGGTTCATGTGTGCATCTTGCTGTGGTGTGATACAGCGTCCCATTCTTCACTCTCTGTGTTTCTGTCCTGATAGTGAACCAACACTGTCTGACTTGACTTAAGCATCCAATTAAAATGTCTTGTGGCTGTGAGAAAATACAAGCTTCCTCCAGACTCAGTGTCCAGTCCGTTTCATTTACTGTCTTTTATAAACATTCCTGTTTTCCTGCAGTTTGCGGGGATAAGAGGATTACACTAAGCTGTCCATGGGCCAAACCCATTTTCCATTCAAAACAACAAAATCCACAATCTTTTCAAAATGTCTGTTTGCTTTCTTTCTTTGATTTTTCAGATCTCATGACTTACCGCTGGAGAGCTCCTGGATGAGGTTAAGTTTCTCCTCCAAGACCTGCTCCATCTGGTCCTGCGTCTCCTCCTGCTCCGTCAGAGCCAAACGCATGTCCTCCAACACACGCTCCTTGGCTTCAAGGTCTACGATTGATAAAAGGTGAAGGGACTTCTTACTTTTTTCCTTACATTTTTTTAAAGACCAAACGACAATCATTAGCTGCAGCCCCACACAAGAGTGGCCACGCAGATCTCTTTCCACAAAGACACCCATCTTTTACCTTTACAGGCCTTCTGATAGAGCGGGAGCGTCTGCTCAGACTTGGTGTCAGATGATTGATCCTAAAGGGCGGGAGGAGGTGGAGATGAAGAGAGGAGGAAAGCATGAAGACGGAACAACAACATACTAGTATGGAGGCAGTCTTTGGGAAATCTGTTGGATTGCTCATTGACACACAACAGGAAGAGGGTGCTTCTCTCACCGGGCAGATGGAGCTGAAGCCTTCAAAGACGTGGTGTGGTAAAGGGAAAAGTGAAAGACGGATTATCTCACCACTCTGAGCTGCTGGATGGTTCTGTCTCTATTGGCGAGGTCAGACTGAAGCTGCTTCTTGGCCTTCTCCATGTCAGACAGCTTCTGCCTCAAAACCCTCTCCTCTTCTCTCATGGCTGAGATCTTGAGAGAAGAAAGGCTGCTGTTTATATGAGGGTCCAATCAGTATCCAGTGAGGAGGAAACTTTTGTGTTCTCTGAACTGAACTCTAGTCTTTTTCTGGGCCTTGTCAGATAAGTCAGATCTGGAGAGTGCAGCACAGTTAAAACCATGTAAGTGTCCACCATGTGCAGCTGTGTCCAGTCTGGGCTCCATCGTGACTTCTGGAGACTGCTGTCATTCCACATGGTGCAGCAAAGTGTGTCGTGTGCTTCAGCTCCTGTCTCTGCTCTGTTAACACACTGGTCTATCTTTGCCAGAGAAGCTTCTGTCTCTGAAGCATAAAATCTATCTGTAAATGTATCAAAACACCCGTTTTTACTGGCAATTCACATTCTAACTTTGTCATAAGACAATGTTTTGTTCCTACCTCCTTCTGGACTTGCTGGATCTGCTTCTTGTAGTCGGCTAGTTTCTCTTTGAGGTCTGAAGTGTCATCCTCTTTCCTCTGAAGGTCGAGGCTGAGGCTCTTGGCTTTGTCTGACTCCTGCTTGGCATTTTCCTTTAGTCTGGGAGGGTGAGACAAGATAACAATGACATGCTGCCAGTATATTGTGTCCAGAGCACCACCAGTGCTGACCCCCAACGCGTTGTTCTCTGCAGTAACACCAGGGGGCGAACAAACAAAGCATTCTGTGAGGAAGCACATCATGATTCTTTTACAATGGAAATGGTTTTGATGTCAAATATTCTTCATTTATTGTGAAGCCTTTAATTCTAAATAAATAATGAGGGTCTGTTTCAATGAGTTAAACAGAGATTTCTTAAGTGCCTTTTGACTGACAGAGAACCAGAAAAGGGGATGTAATGCAAATGAAAATGGCTGCATTTTAACACAGCAAGACTTGTTTCTGACTGTTGAGACACTCATTTTACTGATGAGCCTTGTTTATAGGGAAGGATAAAGAACAAGCAAGAGACAAAGTCTCATTTTAAAACTGTTTCAGAGTATCACCTGTCTCATGAAGGGACTTGGAGAGGAAAATCATCATATAGTCAGGTGTGTTATTACTGCTATCCGGTGTATTTCAGGCTTCATTTCACATTGCTTATCAGACACTTTATGAAGTCCTAAAAGGTAAGCAGGTAAGCAGAGACCTGCCATTAACAAAAACTAAAGGAACTGAACGCCTGTAATTCTGTTGAAGAATGACTTCAATACTGGGCCTCGCAGTTTGGGTAAAGTGAATAAACACCAAGTTTCAAAGGGAAGCATTTAGCTTCCTTTTTGTACCCATGTTAAAAAGAAAAAGTGAAATCTAAAGAGGATTGAATCAAGGGTAACTGGACTTGGTGAAAGAAACTAAGCGGCTTCTTCAGCTCTAACTGGCTGGTAGACCTCGTCCTCCTCTACACCAGTGTTTCCCAACCACTGTGCCGCGGCACATAAGAGTGCCGTGAGAAATCCTCAGGTGTGCCTGGAAGATTATCCAGTTTCACCTGATTGGTGCTCTAAGGCTGAGACCACCAATCAGGTGAAATCTTCCTGTGTTTTTTTTCTTCAATTCCTGCAAGAATATCAGCTTTGTGTTCAACTAAACAGGCCCAGGCTTCACACTGAGTAAGTCAATTGAGTAAATTGAGAGTAGGTTTTCATTATATTTCAATAAATATACTTTCTGTGACATTTTTGTTTTGTGGTGTGCCTTGTGATTTTTGTAATGTGAAGTATGTGCCGTGGCTCAAAAAGTTTGGGAAACACTGCTCTACACCACTGATCCCCACTACAACGCTGTCCTTTCAGCCATTTAACAATGTTCTACACACATGTGACACAGCCAGCCACACCCAGGTGGTTTCAACGACTGTGATAATGACCCCCCAGAGGTTAAATACTGGGACTGCTAAACCAGAGAGATTTATTTCCTACTTCACTATCATTACAGAAATATTCTCAGCTCCAGGCTGACCTGAACTGCTTAACCACATGTAAAACTTGTATTTGTTACCCCAGGATAAATCATTAATCATTAATCTGCTTACCTGCTGATCTCCTCAGCTTTCTTCTCCAGCTCGGCGTCCTTCTGGGCGATGGCTTCATGTGCCACAGCCAGAAGCTCCCTGCGCCTTTCCACCTCCCTGCACCGCGCCTCATGGACTGCCTGGCTCTCCTCCTCCTCCTGCCGCTCCTGCGCCTTGCGCAAACTCTTCTCCAGCGATGTTACCTGTGCCTCCTTTTCCTGCAGTGTCCTCTGCAGCTCCGCCTCTCTCTCTTTCGCGTTCGCTAACTCAGCTAGCTTCTCCTCCACCTGTCTGTCCTTTTCTTTAAGCATCCTCTCCGCCTCTGAAGAGGCTTGTTGAGCTTCAGTTTTGCTGGGAGACTCCTTTGTTTCTTCTATGTTGGAGACCTTTGCTCTCAGGGATGCAACCTCAGTCTGGAGATCAGAGTTCAACCTCTTGAGAGCTTCTTCGGCAGCAGAGCTAGAGGAACTGTTTGAAACTTGAATCCTAGCCTCTTCGCTTTCTGCCTTGAGCAGTTCAGCAGTTTGCTCGTGCTCGCTGAGCTTTTGCTTTAGATCATCTAACAGTTTGCCGGAGGTTGCTTTTTCTTCACTCAGTTTGGATTTTAACTCCTCCAACTGCTCTTGTGATATCACATCTTGCTCACGCAGCTTCTCATTGAGAACCTCGACCTGCTTCTCAAAGGTCTGCCTTTGTTCCTCGAGTTCTGCTCTCAGTTGTTCTACTTCCTCTTTGGAAGCAAGCTCCTGGCACTCGAGCTTGGATCTGAGCTCATCCAGTGGCTGCTGCGATGTCTCTTCTTGCTCCTGAAGCTTCTTTCTCAGCTCTTCAGCTTGCCGTTTTGAAGCGGCTTCTTGCTGATTCAGCTTCTCGGTAAACCGCTCCAGCTGCTGGTCAGAGATCAGCTGTCGGTGTGCCAGCTGTTCTTTTACTTGCGCTAGCTCCTTCTCCAGCTCCAGCATTTGTTTGTGTTTGCTCTCATTTTTCTCCTTTTCCTCAGCCAGACTCTTCCTAAGCTCTGACACTTCATCTCTCAGCCGATCACTGTCACCAGTCACTGAAGTCTGCAGCTCCTGTTTCAGGCTGTGAACTTCACCCGTCAGGGTGTGGATCTGGGAAGTTTTCTCCAGGATCTTCTTGGACTGTTCGTCCAGTTGTGCCTGAGCAGTTTGGAGTTGGACAAACGCTTGTTCAGCTCTCTCTGTCTCTGTGGTCACCTGTGGTAATTTCCACAAATATCACTTATTTCACTCTCGTAGCAGTGACAACACAAAAAAACATCATTAGAACATTATTCTATAATTATTATTCTTATTATGTCAGACCCCGAACAGCCAAGAACTGAACTATCATGTTATTGGCAGGCAATTTTCCTGCCAGTAACATTTTCAGTTATATCTTCCCTAATTAGGGGCAGTGGATTTGCTGTTAAATATGGTCAAACAGTTAAAATCATGCTGTGGCCTACCTGGCACTCTGTAGCTTCTAGTTTGGCGGTCAGCTCTCTGACCTCTTGTCGAAGTGCATCACACTCCTGTTGCCTCTTTTCTCTCTCCTCAACCAGCGCGCTGACCTCCTTCCTGGTGACCTCCAGCACAGACTGAGCTGCCTCTTTGCCACACCTCTCTTCACCAAGAGCAGCACGCAGGTCCTCTTTGCTCTGCTTCTCTTCTTCAAGGGCAGCAATGGCCTCCTCCTTGGCTTTCCTCTCAGCTTCAAGGGCTGCCATGGCCTTCACGTTGCCTGTTTTCTCTTCTTTGAGGGATGTCAGCACCTCCTCCTTGCTTCTCTTTAGCTCCCCAAGTGTGGCAAGGGCCTCTTCCCTAGCTTTCCTCTCCTCCTCTAAGGATGCCAGTGCCTCCTCTTTTCCCATAGTCTGATATCCCAAAGCAGCGAGGGCATCTTCTCTTCCTCTCTTCTCCTTCTCAAGGGCAGCCAGTGCCTCCTGGGTGGGAGGAGTATTGATTAATTCCTATTTTAAAGTTTAAACAGCAATGGACTTGAATGGACTTAACGAGGGTGGGGAGCGTCACTGAGAGCAGAGATGTCTTGCAGCTGCTGTTTTAAACTCGTTACTTCAACAGATAGCGGTGTAACGGTATCTGTATTCATTCCAAACCACTGAGCACAGGACGTTTGGTTCACACCCCGTGACCCAAACAATTACTATCAAAATATTCTATTGATGTCTAGTACTCGCACATGCAAAACAGCAATTCTACAGCACAAGTTTTACCCTGAAAGTCTTGGCAGTGTACTAGTTGTAGTCTACCAAGCGGATACGAGCTTGGCTAAGCCAGCTAGCATGCTATATGTGGTAGCACCAGCATCTGCATGGCAAACACGAATGAGAGACCAGAGATAGAGGATCCTCCCATGAGATCCGTTCGTATGGGAGCATTACGGCTTCCTGGTTAGTTAAAGCTAAAATGGACGAACATTGGTAGGATGAAAACTGTATGCAGACGTCGTTCAACTGAAGTCAGGAAACACTTCAAACATGCGATTTACCACAACATCATCTGAACGTCAATCAATGAGCAGAATGAGACAAACACGCACTGGAAGGCGAGTCCTCTCCACAGCGTTCAGGCAGCCTCTCACTGGAGATCTGGCCCGTGCCAAAGAAACAACTAACGCTATAGGAGTGTTAGCGGATATGCAACCATACATATGTTCATCAGTCTGTTGTGTTTGTCCTGCAGTCCAGGAATGACCAGAAGGGAAGAGTCTCACTGTGGATTACTGACGTTTTTGTTGTATATTTTTTCTTAGTGATGATATATCATAATTGACAACGACTCCCCCCACCTTCAATTCCATGAATCTATAAAAATGTGAGTGCATAAAACGAAAGGCAAACATCTTGTTGCCAAGGCACCATTGAAAAAGACATTAACGTGATTTAGTGGAAATGCTCATTGGTCAATATCACAGGCCTGTGGCAGCATACATTAACAGAGCTGCAAAGCAGTGTTGAGGAAACAAATACATCTTTCTCTGGACAAAACAAACCATAACCTGAACACTGTAAGAGATGAGATCATGCTAACTAAGCTCAGGTCGCCCATTCTGACCAGTGGCTCGACTAAGAGTTGTGAGGACAGTGTTGGCATTGCTTTCCTTTCTGGATACTCAGTACCTCCGCCTGATTATGTTCTCCTTACCTGCAGCTGCTCTCTTTCACATGAGCGCCCATCCTCGACCAGCAAGGAGGGGCCCTGTGAGGCCAGCTCGACAGCCTTCTGCAGGTCTCCCAGCTGGGAAGCCTCCAACGACTTCTCCTGTAGCTGGAGCAGAAGCCTCTTTTTCTCTTCATTTTCTCCTCCACTGGCCTCACCTGGGAAATAACACAAAACGGGACGTGAAAAGTGGGCCGGAGGTGACGCGCTGTCACTGCATTCAACTGTCAAAGCGATAGTTTTATACTACTGTATGAAGGTGATTTAATTATTGACATTTGTATTCTAAAGCATGACATGTCTACATAAAATGTGTTGTTACTGTCAATGATAAGCAAGCAGTCTAATGCCGTCTTTCATTTGGCTGTCTCACTGAAATGTTCTGCACGGCCTTCATGGTTTGTGGATAACTCATCTTCAAGTCAGTTCAGTCAAATGACAAAATAACCTGTTTCCCCCTCACAGCATTACTGACACCTAGCCATGCGAAAAAGTTCTGTTTTTATTCAGTGAGGGTTTTGAGGTTGATGTGGTGATTTCATTTGCGTTGCTCATAGACACTGAAAACGTACATGTCAGTTTCTGTAGCTTGGGACAACCCACAGGCTGCACTGGGAACAGCTGTCTTTACGGCTACTTTCTAATGGAAAATATGAACTTTTCTAAGAAACATATAGAGGATACGGGTGAACTGGTCCTTAAATGTGTGCTGGATCTCAGAAAACGCACAGAGGCCATGAACTTATGCCTTTGGATTTTGGGAGTATTTATAAATTTGCATCAGCCCTCTAAAATCCACAAACTATACCTGAAAGGAGAGCAGCTCAGTTTGTAGTTTCCTCTTTCACTTGCCTTTCTGACAGATTAATGGATGGATTCAGATGTTTTTATTTTACCATTGTGTTTGTGAGCCATCTGTTCTTGGACTTTCTGCTGGGGCTCATTAAGCAGCACCTTCCCCTCCAGCTCCTCCACAGCGTCTCCTCTGTCTCCCTGAGCTTCTGCTCGGCCTGAGCCCAGACATTTATGAGCGGCCTCGGTGGCCATCTCCATGCCTGCCAAATCAGAGGAGTGGGAGTCCAGAGATTTGTCCTGTAGCGGCAAGCAAACATCAGAAAAATTAGGCGGTGATTTTAGTGAGCAGTCAGAGCATTCAGGTTTCAGCCACACCTGTCAGAGTATCCTCAAACACGATACCTGCTCAAGTGGCTGCATATCAATTTCTGCAGTTAATTAAAATAGGATGTCAAAAAGATCAAACAGCCCGTCGAAACCTTGCAATTCCTTTTGCTCTCACAGTGAATACAGTCGCTCCAGCGGGAATCGTTATTATTTCAGTGGCAGGCTGTAGGTGGAAGCAGGTCAAACGCAGGTCAAACTCCATAATTAAAGCGACTGTCAGTGAGAACGGGGTGTGAGTGTAGCACACAAATCATGTCACCGAGATGCAACTGCATGCGCATCAAATCCAGCCTTTCCAGTTCATCAAAAATCTGTATTCATAATATTTAAACAGCCATTCAGTACACAAAACACTTTCTTCTTCATGATCTAAGGAAAAGAGGTGATCTTACCACGGCTTGTGTGTCTGGACCGGGTCCAGCAGTGGCCATTTTGTCAATGAGGTTCTTGAAGATCTCCAGCCTCCTCTCTGCTCGCTCCTCTAATACTTCTCTCTCCCGCATGAGGCGTTCACTGACACAAACACACACACACACACACACACACACACATTTGTATGACTTGAAAATCAGACTCTAAACCTTCCTAGACATGCACAAACACACACAAACAAAAAAGTCTCACTCGTAGTCATTCTGCATCTCAGAGAAGAGCTCAGAGAACTCTCTGCTGATTTCCTCTCGGACTCGCGCCTCCATGAGGAGGCTCTCTGCTCGCTCCTTCTTCAGCTGCACCTTCAGCTGTTTCAGCAGCGCCACCTGCCTCTGAGGAGCACACAGACAAAAAGTTTTAAAATTGAAAAAGTTATGTTTTACACACTCATTAGGAACCCCTTTTATCCTCATAACTGTCTTAAAGCTTCATGGTATGGATTCAACAAATCAGAGATTTTGGTCCATACTGAACTGACATGACAGCAAGCTGTTGCTGCAGGTTTACACATTTATACACATCCATTTTCCCCAAAGGTGCTCGACTGGATTGACCTGGTGACTTTGGAGCACGCTGACCAGCTTGAAGTGGTGATACAAGGCAGGATGGATGCATGTTATTGTGTTGTTCAGATCAAATTCTGACCTACCACATGAATGCCACAGCAGAAATCACAACTTTATCAAGTCAAGCCACATTTATTCTGTGTTGTATTGTCCAAATTGTTGCCTCAGTTTCCGTTTCATAGCCGACAGGAGGTGGCACCCGGTGTGGCCTTCTGCTGCTGCAAGGTTTGATGTGTTCAGAGATGCTGTCACACGATTGGCTGATCTGATGTTTGCGTTAAGGAGCGGTTGAACAGTTGTCCCTATTAAAGTGGCCGGTGAGGAATAAAACAAATAGTTTTCTTTGCAAAGAAAATTACTTTTGTGGAGGGCCATTTACACATAAATCATGAAATACATTTGTGAATGGTTTTGTAAGCGTTCATTAATATCGAGACTCATCTGATTCTTCAGCACGTCTCATTTCTATAAGCAGTGTGCGTTAATTTCACCAGGGTTCAGTCTGTCTTAGACTAAACGTATTCTTACCTCCCTGATGTCTCACCCATGATTTTACTCTCTGTGCTAATTTTCAGTGCATGAAATTAAAAAGTAAGGGACTGACCTGGTGCGTTGCTTTCGTGATGAGAATTTTATCTTCTTCACTGTCCGTGTGATCCATCGTGTCCTCCATCAGGCTCTTTTCTTCCTCTTCCTCTTCCTCATCCTCCTGGACAAATGATTTTATTAACAACACAGTGAAGATTTATCTAGTGATAATATTTCAAATATTGGATAAACTGTTTTAAGGAAGGCATAAGCAGGAATCCCCTCCACCTCACCTGTACGTCCTCCAGGCTACTATCCCAGCCAATCACGGAGCTCCGCCTGCTGCCGCAAAGAGCCTTCCTCTCGGTATTGTCGATGAAAGGTTCCTCATTGTTGGACCTCTGGGGCATGATGGGAAGGTGCTTGGTGGCCAGAACCACAACCTGGAAACAGACACTTTCTTTTAGTCAGCTCCTAAATCTGATGGTTATTCACATGATATCTACGCATGGATAATACGATATACGGACAAATTCAGTCCTACTGCACATCTTACCACAAAAAACAAAGAGGAAGGACTTCAGCTGTTCAAACTGTGCATGCACGTTTCCCGCTGTGAGCGGCTGTCTTTGTGTATGTGTGCGTACCTGCACAGCTATCTTTGAATCATTTCTGGAGAAAAAACATCTACAATCTACATCACGCAATATCACATCCTGCCTATCTTACCCAGGACATGAAAAGCCTAACAGCCATAATCATTTGAATATATGTTGCAAAATTCTGCAGCTGAAAGAAAGAAGATGGAACCCCCAGAGAGAAAAGCACAGTAAGAAATAATGAATAAGAAAGCGAAAATGTGTACACACCTTCTGTGCCACAGCAGAGAATTTGAGGACATTGAGCGTCTCATCGTACACGGAGGCGCACTGGTTGATGTTGACGATCATACAGGCTTTACCTCGACCGTAGAAAAAGCCCTGCAGGTAGTGGGTCAGCTTGCTTTCCCTGAAGGGAACATGCTGAAGCAGCCTGAGGGAGGAAGCAGACAAACAAGCAGCTTGGTATTGATGTAGTGCTTATAGTGCTGTAAACTTGCATAGAACTTTCTTTGAATGAGTTAAAGCTGCATGAATCCATTCTTGGCCACTAGAGGGTACAAAAACAACAATATAAGCCGGGAGACACCGGTAGCACCAGCTTATTAAGTTGTTTCTCCAAACATGTCAGCAAACAAGTTTCCTATTTATACATCCGGCCGACACTGCAACTGTGTAATCCTACTGGGTTTGTGTCCACTTGATGGACGTAATGTTCACTTTGCTTTTAGTTTTGGTCCCTTTCAGTTCTGGTCTCCAGAGGAAAACATCTTTCGCCTCAGCTGCTACATTTTAACTTTCTTCCTCGGTTAATCGCAAAATGTGTTTCTCTGTTGTTGCCAGTGGAGGTTGAGCAGAGCTATAATGCAACCACACTGAAGACCAAACCAGTGAGACAGAAGGACGATAAAAAAGTCTTTCATGTGACATCAAAAAACACAGAGAGAGTGACGGACAGGTAATGATCTCACTTGGCCTGCTGATTGTGTCTCAGTGCATTGATGCATTTTCCCAGGATGAGCAGTGACGTGTTGATGTTTCCGGCTTCTTTCAGGCGCTCTCCTTTATTCTGGGTCTTGGCGCATCGCTCTGAGCCAGCCAGGTCACACAGACTCAACCTGACGACAAATGTTTATCCACATAAAGATGACTCGCAGGCAAAAAGCAGATGCTGTACATTCATGCTCAACATTCATACTTGGCAAAATTTTTACGGCATTTTATTTTGCACTGACGCAAACTTTGTCAATGCTGCCTTGTTTCACAAACGATACGTTACAAACCTAAAGCTAGAGGTGGGCAACACCCTCTACCTTTCCACGGTATATACAGTCATTCTGCACAATCCAACCTAAAACCACGTTCTTATTTGCCATTTAAAAGTAAGGTTTCACTCACTCGCTGACTGTGTGGACCCTCGGGCTCCCAGCATCCTCAATCCTCAATATGCGAATGGAGAAAATACTGTGGCTACAGAAAGAGAAAGAAAGTTGGACATAGATTCAGCAACTTTGTATTAAGATGGAATAAACACACTCTTCAGAGAGAAATTACACCAGAAAACACCTGTGACTTAAAGATTAACATGCTCTTTGAATGTGTTACTGACATCCCTGTTAGTGACACCTGCCCACACATGGAGCAGAAAGAACAAACTTGGGAAATGTTGGCATGTTGACTATGTTAATGATCGAGGAGTTAATGATTCTTTGACTCTTCCTCTTAGTGCTAAACTGCTGTTTGAATGAAAACATATGTAAATGCTCTTGGCTCTTGTCCTCACCTCCTGCTGGAGAGCTGGTTGAGCCGGGTGGAGGAGAAGCTCTGGTTCTTCTTGCCCAGCTTCATCACCATGTAAGCCTCCTCTGCACTGTTTACCTGAACCCAACGCAGATCTACATACAAATGCACAAAAACAGGATATTCATATGAACTGACTGGAATGGGTGTCCACTTGTTTCTTTATGCAGCAGGATGAGTTAAATAATTCCTGACATATCAATCGCCCCAATATGTTTGGCAACATGGCTGCTCATTTATCAACATTCCCTTGGAAATGTCCCACATTCATGTCTTCTCAAAAAAACGTACAGGTACATGAGGACAAGAAAGTAAAGTACACCCATAAGTACAGCGCATGGAGAGCCTGCAACTCATTTCACATGAAACAGACGAGAACTGTCACTCATTGTCACTCCAAAGCACTTCACGATGTCAGAACACAAACACGCACGAACATCTTTGAAGATTAACTTCAGAGAAACGCCGAATTCAAACCTTTGACAAAGGCGTTGCCCTTAACGTCCTGTGACAGGCGCAGTGCAGTCCTCCTCGAGGCCCCGCTGGGAACCACCTCCAGGAGGTCATGAATGTTCTCATTGTAGATTTCACAGAAAGAAACCCAAACGGAGAACTTTGTGTGCGTTTCCACCTCCAGGCTGATTTTGTCCTCTGCTGCGACAGTTGTCCCCAGCATAGAAGAGTCTGCGATAGAGACATTGTATAAGACACAACATTAGAAACCTCTGTGGTAACACACAGTTACAGTAAAAGTATAGTTTAGAAGCAGTGGTTTTGAATTACTATTGAAACACAGGATGAGACTTTCTAACATGCATTCCTGCCCCTGGGCTCAACATTAAAGTTTAGAAATCCAGGCAGTGCTGTCAATCAGAATTATTATTACAACATTATCACAGTGCACAGATGCTTTCTGTGTCAGATTTGCAGCTGCAGCGCAAAAAAAATAGCAGAAAAACAACCGATGACTAATTAGGAGATAACAGACTAAAAGAGCAAATCTTGCCTTCGAGGAGAGTCTTATTGGTCGAGTTCAACAGGCTGGCATTGCTCTTTTCACTCTACGGGGAAAAGAGGAAAGGTGTTAGAAAGGCAAAGACACTTACTTAAATTCTTTAATTCAAGATTAATTATACACAAGTGTATTTATCTTTTGGAGCAATGTCACAAAGTGCTTCACAAGAGTGGAAACCAAACACCTCCGAACCGACAGAAAAACTGGCAACTCGACACAGGCTCAGCAGGTGGGCAGGGGGTGGAGGCTCCTCTTTTACTACACTGGCCTTAAGAAGGACAATCAAAAACTTCCAGGCCTACTAGAGGCATGAGGTACATATTATGGAAGAATACTTAAGTGTATACGGCTCTCTGACCTTTTTGAGCTCCAAAAGCAAACTGAACCCTCGTAAGATGATCACAAGAATCAATGAGCTACAGCTAAGCTACAGTAATGTGGCTTTGCTTTAAGCTGCAGTAATGCCTGAACAAATCATGTGTAGACACTGATGCAGGACCGCAGCTGTCACTCTAAATGCTGCCTTGCTTGTCTGAAGTACCGCAGCGGCCTTGAGCTGACAGGTCACCTCTTTAAGTTGACTGAGGAGGTTTCTCTTGAACAGCGCCTCCTCCGCCTGCTGCTCCCTGGTGAGCCTTGTGAACTCTCGGCAGCGGTGAGGTTTGATGCTCATCCCAGTGAAAACCTTTTCGTCAATGCTGTTGAAAATGATATGGAGAGACCTGGGCAGGATGCCAGCATCAGCATCTGGACCTGAAAGGAAAAGAGCATTAGGCTTGGAACAACTAATCGATTAAAATCAATTAGAAAAATAGTTGGTGACAAATTTCCTCATTGATATTTGGGTCTATGTTATGATGCGCAGGAACAATGCGAACATCTGATAAAGCTAACTGCCCTGAAAAATTTTGATCAATCAGAAAACTGAGAGAAAACAGATGAACTGTAATTTAAATCAACCTGCAGCTGTGAGTTTGTCCGTCAAAATGGACACAAATCTGACAGAGACGGCAGATTTAGATAACACTGATCAGTTGAAATCAGGTCAGAAAGACACTGGAGTATAACCTAATGCTAATGAGTTTGGAACTGGGAGGAACTGGACTTAGACTATTTCATCCATTAGAGACAGTGTGGAGTGACAGTTGTCCATTTATGTGACTTCATTTTCTCGTTGTAGTGGCCTTGTCTGCACTTGTCTTGCCAAGTTGTTTGAGAGAGCACTGTGCAAGAAGATGAGGAATGAGTCTTGGTTTTTCAATAAAATGCTAGAGATTAAATTTAGCTGCCATTCTTTTTATCAGATGAATAGTCGACGAGTCGAAATAATAATGGACGGACTCATCGATTATCAAAACAGTTGTTATCTGCAGCTCTAAAGAGAATATTGCTGGGTTGTTTTGAGTTTGGGCACTTTTATTATGAACATTTAAAAAGACAGAGAAATATGTCTGAAATACAGTGAGGGGTTCACTTTAAGACTTCTGTTTAAATAAAGGTCCACATAACAACACAAGAAATACAATGCAACACTTCCTACGTCTGTGAAGATGCTCGTTCATCCAGGTCACGGTACTTCTAAGCGCTCCCAAAGGCAACTGGACATGTTTGTGGTTTTAGAAGACGTTTCGCCTCTCATCTAAAAGGCTTCTTCAGTTCTAACTGACTGGTGGGGAGTTACGGGCATTTGTCCTCTTACATGATCATAGTTGAGAAAGGACGTGGAAGCTTTCACGGATCACATCAATGCTGTGGACAGCAACATCAAGTTCACTCGGGAGCATGTCAGCGGAGACAGCCTGGCTTTTTTGGACTGTGCAGCGCACATTGAAGAGGACAGGAGTCTCAACGCTGAAGTGTAGAGAAAGCCCACGCACACAGATCAGTATTTGCTCTTTGATTCTCATCATCCTCTAGAGCAAAAGCTATGGGTTATCAGAACCCAAAGACAACAAGCTCAGAGCGTGCCCACAAGGACAAGGGGCAGAAACACGTCAGGGAAGCAGTCACAACGTTTGGCTACCCAAACTGGACTCAAGACTCAGCTGTCCACCTACACCTCAAGGACAAGGAACTTTCCTTTGAAGACAATAATGTACATATTTTGGCCAGGGAAGACAGATAGTTTGAAAGAGGAGTGAAAGAAGCCATCCATGTCAAACTGGAAAAACCATCACTGATCAGAGGAGGTGGTCTAAGACACCACTTATCAGCCACCAACAATGCAGTCCTGAGATCTCTCCCCATGCAGCCATTCACACAACGACCCTACTGAGCCACGTGATGGGCGGGCGGGTCAACGACCCAGCCGTTCTCACCCATCAACACCTTGACTCGCGTGACCCGGACGACTTGCATGTTCCTGATGATCCTGCAAGAGGACAAATGCCTGAGACTCCCCACCAGTCAGTTAGAACTGAAGAAGCTTTTTGGATGAGAGGCGAAGCGTCTTCTAGAGCCACAAACAAGTCCAGGTGCCTTTGGAAGCGCTTAGGAGCAACACTTCATATTTTTAGTAATCGTTGTTAGATGGAAAATAACTAGGTCTGTACCAAAAGGCACAGAGGTTTTCAGCTGCTCCTGCGCTTCCAAGATCATGCAGCAGACATGGCGACGATGATCGAACCTTGGTACAATTCAAATGTCAGCGCTGTGAATGAAGCTTCTCACTCCTCAGTACGGCCCTAGAAAATCACCACTTGCAAACCTGTGCTCCATTTCTTTTGTAAAAGCTATGGACCATCCCTACCAGATGCTTCAACTAAAAAGAGCCCACACATCCGTTTTAACAATAAGAGCCAGCACAGGTAGGGCAGACATCACACTGAGATCAGCTCGGTGTGTGGTACAAACAGGGCCAACACAGCAGAATAACAGTTACGGCACCTATCTAAGGCAAATGACGCACTAATAATTAGACACACCAATAATTTGAGATATGAGCATTGAAACTCAAAATCATGTAACTCCATGTGGCACTAATTGGACACAACATGAGCATCTGTATCTGTGGTGGTGGAGAAAAGGAGCTTTCCTGCCTCTAAAATGCACTTCCTCCTGAGAAAAACATTCCAAACTGCAGCGTGCCATTTCTGACGCAATTTAATCAAGAAGGCATTTTGGATTTAGTTGAAATAGCAGAAACATTTAAATGTATGAGAATGCAACAGACCCAAGAATGTGAAGGTCTTCCCAGCGTTGGTGACTCCATAAGTGAAAATCAGAGAGTTCCCTCCTTCTAAAACATCTCTCACCAGCTCCTTTGATGTGCCTTGAAAGAGCTCTCTCTGGCTTGTCTCAGGACCATACACCTAATAAGCAGAAAGATATTATTAAAAAAAATAATGAAAACACTCCATCTTCTAGATCGGCATCTGTCAACCTGTCCAAACTTTAAAGGTACAATGTGTAAGATATGGACAGAATTTAAAATGTTCAAAAAATGAAAATTATCAACTGGATGAAGTAACACTCAGGACGCTGTGTCAAAAACGTCGAGGTATTGTGTTGCAGAGATATCAACCAAAGTTAGCATGCTAAGCAGCACGCCCATCTGATCTGTCCTGTCTGTCTGTAATGCTGCTTTGTACCTCATGAGGCGATTGTATCGCCCCGCATAGTTTCAGCTGGGAGACAAATGCGAGTAACGAGTTTGCTACATTTCACAAGCCCCTTTATGATTTTTTTATTCTCATAAAAAAAACAAAAAATTCACTCAGAAAATGTCAAGAAAGCAAACATTCTTAAACCTATTTTCAGTTAATACTTAGAACAATCCCAGACTCTGGTTTGGGTGAAACAAACCTTTATGTTAGATGTGAAAATATTGTGGCTACATGATGCGTCAAACGGGCCTTCCTAGGTTACTCTGGTGATATGCTGCCCTGTATTTCTTTGGAGTGACCATTGACAATTCACCAATTCTTACACATTGTACCTTTAAAGGAGGGAAACACAAATGGATCATATAAAAGTGACAATAGACTCAAAAACATTTATTTATTAAAATACAACGAGCAAATATCAGGTCTTAGAAGAGAAGAGAAAGCTTTGTGAGGCCAGAGAGGACGTCCACTTTCTGACTTTCCTATCAGCCGGGAAACACCAACCTGAGAGAACTGGAAGCGTTGTCCAGTCTGCGGAAGGGATTTCTCAGCGCTAAGCCTCGCAGAGAGGGACAAACTGGGAGGCTTCAGCAGAACTGTGTCCGGAGGCTCGATAGTAACACACTCCTGTATGAAAAACAAAAAAAAAAAAGAGAGGGAGACAGACAAGACGACATTATTTATCTGTCTTTCACAGTTATTCTTCTTTTGTTTACATCTGTTTAAATTATCGCAGCAGCATCAACAAAACTATCAAGGCAAATCAGTCGTGTCTGACTTTTTACACCTGAAAATCTGGAGTTTGAGTAAATGTCATAAAGAGTTCTCAAAACCACAAGACCAAGCAGTGACAAAGCACACCAGTATTACTTTCTACCTGAGTGCCTGCAAATGAAGCATTTTATTTCTTTCTTTTTACCTGCGACTCTCCATTACTGCTCTCTGCTGAGGTGAAGGGTCGGATACGGAGGTAGACCTGAAGGTGTTCCTTCTCCTCAATCCTAGAATGCTACACAGCACGTGAGGGTTTCATCAAAAACAGCAAGAGGAAAGTGAAAGATTACATGTTTTTGGTATTATGTTGAAGCTCATATCTGGATTAGATTAGATCGAAAACAAATGATCTGTATTTCTATATAACACATAACAAGCAGACAGTAATGCAAATCTCAAAGACAGGGTCTGAATAACTGGATACACATATTATAAAAAGCACGCATTTTTTTCTGACAGGTTAAGAAATTCAGTATGAATTAGACTGTGGGCTTTTAGAAAATGATCTAAAACCACTTATGACACAAAAGTACAGATTTCAAAATTGGAGGTGGCCTGACTTTCCGGTTCTTGCTTTACACCTCGTGCACACTGGAAGAAGCTGGAGGTCACTGTGGCCTAAACTTCAGGTTCACAGTGCTTCAAGTCTCCCATATAAACAGTGAGACAGGCCCGTCCTCCTCCTCCTCCTCCTCTTCCTCCATTTTATTTGGGACTTCCCAGCAGCCACTGCACAGGGTGGTTGGTTTATCTTGTCCATTGAAGATCTCTCTGAGCGGGACTGTCTGATACCTGTTACACTGGGCTGGAACTGCTGCAGATGCATTTTTGATCAGGAGCCAAACCTAATATTCATCGTCATCTGCACAGTCTTCCTCCCTGCCTTGCCCTTTTACAGAAAATGTATGGCATCTAAAAACCATTTTAAAGATTGTGACTGTTGGCTTTCAAGCTAACTAGTATCCTTCACCACAGTATATAGAAGAGTCCTCTGGGACATGAATTAGTTGAAGAAAAAGTACATCAATCCTATAACTAGAAAGCAGTACATAATATCGCTGATGGACTCTGGATTTTAGCTATCTGTTGTCTTTTCACGTACAGATCAACCTGGAAACAGTCAGTTTCTTGAAGAAAGTTTATAAGACACTGACACCAATAGCACAATAATCTGTCCCAATACTGGAGCAGAGGAGCGTTCTTTCTTTCATCATATGAATTGAGGAGTCAGTTTCTGCCCATTTATAGCTGCATGCATGTGCAGCAGTTGCTCAAAAATGTGTGAACACTTTATAATGTTGTTAATATAGGTATATTCTCCCCATATTCATCTGTATGTTGACACCATTACCATTATTCTGGGCAAAAGTAATGATAGCATCATTATGAAATACCCTGTCATTACCAGGCTTACCTGTGAGTCCAGTAAGGTGCTGAATTCTGAGAGATCTCTCCTCAAATCGTCAACCTCGACCTGTTCCCGTTTGTCAGCCTTGTTGCTCAGGCTTGATTCCATCCTACTGCAGCAAATAAGGACAAAAGAGGTTACGAGGAGTTTTAGCTTTCTGTGGACAGTAACTTAACAGTACGCCTCGCCTTTCAAAAAGTTAGCTCTTTGTATTCACTGGATATGTACACACGTTCAAATCCTCAGCTGCTGACCGTGAATTCGGCTTACAACTGATTCACCGAACGCTGTTAAATCCGCTTTGTTAGCCGCTAGCTGGTGAACTTAACGCAACCGTTAAACAGAGAATGTTCTGTTAACTTTAGGTCAATGTTACGGCTTCAGAGGAAAGTGCTGCCAGGATGTGTGGATAATAATCTTGAGCTCAAAGCAAATGGTTCCCTTGCTGAAGTTTCAGTCAATATAAGACCCTTTAAATGTTAGTTTGCAAGTTTTAACCGTTTCTTTTTACGTT
Source organism: Chaetodon trifasciatus (assembly GCA_037975065.1). Classification (NCBI taxonomy): domain Eukaryota; kingdom Metazoa; phylum Chordata; class Actinopteri; order Chaetodontiformes; family Chaetodontidae; genus Chaetodon; species Chaetodon trifasciatus. The sequence goes on from JBBMOE010000078.1 coordinate 1,718,034, forward strand.
CACGCGACACTGCAGCTACGTTAACAAACATTTACTAAATGTATCTGGGTCAGCCTAGCTAACAAGAAAAAAAAAAAAAAAGCTAGCTAGTTAGCTAACTAGCAGACCCACCTGTCAACTGATAATTTTAACATAGTCACGCATACTCGCAAACTTTTATGAAAATAGTTCATCCATGGCAGTTCAACTGCGACATCGGTCAACAAAACACTTACCTGGCAGTTTTATTTGGGACATTAGGTAAAGGAACTGACACAGAAGAGTTTGCTGAGTGCTAACGTTAACTAACGTTAGGCTAAGGAAACACAACAACACGCCGCGGTCTGAGTTTGAAACGGACCAATCGGATTAATGAAAAACTTGCACATGCGTCCTTGCCGTGCTGCGTTCAAAAGCTCATCTCGTGGTTGGAAATTAGAGGTCCACAATGCGTCTTCTTCTTGGATATTATGACTATTTGCACTTCTGGTTGGATTCTGATCTGCATTTTCGTTGTCTCTGTGCTGTACTCTGACAATAAAGTTGAATCTAGAAAAAAAATTCTATTCTAAAAATATTATATTTGAAACACTTATAATGCATTGGCACTGAACAAAGTATTGGCACTGAAAAATGATTCGCTAAAAACACACACACACACACACATATATATATATATATAAAGAGAGAGAGATAGAGAGAGCGCTAGGTCATCACTTGACATTAATGAAAAAAAAATCATGTTAATGTTGACATGACATGTTCCAAGTCACCAGTTCACCAATTGTATTCACCTGTTTAAACAGTGAAGTTGCTCATTTGCAGAATATAATTAGCCACTAAAGCAAGACTCTAAATCAGTGGCTCTGATGTCTCTATTGGTCGTGGATCCCTTTGTGGAGGGGCAAAAATTTCCTCTGAGGCAGTAACCCAGTAATAAACCAATCAACAACTGAGAATTATTACAAAAAACTACGAAACAGATTAATGGTTATCAGCAGAATTCAAACACATTTACGTTCACCTGAAAATGAAAGAAAGTATTTAAAGAAATAATAGGGCTCTCCTCTTTGTTTGTGATCCAAACTGTGTTTAAACCTTAACACAGAAGTTGTAGTTTCTATGTGTTTAAATAGATAAAAGCAGCACCACGATATAAAATAGTATCATCTGCATAAAGATGAACATGATGAATGGCAGAGATAAACACTACTAAATGTGAAAGGGAGAGGGCCAAAAAATGAATCCCTGCAGCACAGCCTGAGTAATGGCCATAATTAACAGTGTAAGTCCCGACCCTAATGTACTGATGTCTGTCTATGAAACAACTTTTGGACCAGCTGCAGGTAATCCTCCTTCTACTCATTAACAAAGGCAAGAGTCCACAGCCATGTGATAGCACAGTACTGCTTGAAGATGAATTACAGCTCCCTTAGCCCTCAGTAGTAATGACTTAATGAGCTTCTTTAATGATAAAATTCTTACTATTAGAGACAGAACTGATCACCTAATACATACTAATTTATTTTCAAGCACAGAAACCATAGAAATTGTTCTTAAACCTGTTGTAGTTTTAGACCGTTTTTCACCTGTCGAACATTTTCAAAAATTTCGTCATCATAAATGGCATTGCGCTGGCCTCCAGCACCACTGTAAAAAATCTGGGAGTTATCTTTGATCCGGATAAGTCCTTAAACTCCCACTTAAAACAACTTTCAAAGACTGCCTTTTTTTACCTACGTAATATTGCAAAATCCTGTCTCAAAATGATGCAAAAAAACTAGTCCATGCATTCATAGCTTCTAGGTTTATTGCAGTTCCCTACTATCAGGCTGCCAAAATTCGTTGCTAAATATTTACCAGTTGCTCCAGAACGCTGCAGCATGTGTTCTGGCAAAAACAAGGAAGAGAGATCATATTTCTCCGATATTAGCCACTCTGCACTGGCTCCCTCCCTCCCCACTTAAAATCCTTATCCTTATTTACAAAGCCATAAATGGTCAGGTACCATCTTATCTTAAAGAGCTCATAGTACCTTATTACCCAACTTGAACACTGCATTCCCAGAATGCAGGCTTACTTATGGTTCCTAAAGTCTCCAAAAGCAGAATGGGAGCCAGACCATTTAGCTATCAAGCTCCTCTCCAGTGCAACCATCTTCCAGAGGCAGACACTATCTCGACATTTAAGAGTAGGCTTAAAACTTTCCTTTTTGATAAAGCTCATAGTTAGGGCTGGCTCAGGCTTGCCTTGGATTAGCCCTTAGTTATGCTGCTATAGGATCAGACTGTCAGGGGACTTCCAAAGATACACAGAGCTCCTCTGTTCATCTCTCAATCTCCATCTGCACACTTTCATGTCCTACCAAGGCCTGTTACTGGCTTAGCTTCGTCCCCAGAGTCTTTGTGCTTTGTCATCTTGCAGGTTCTCATGGGTAGTGGCTGAACCTGGATTGTGGATTACAGCTACGGCTCCTGCCCTGGCCCTGCCTGCCATCCACAGCAACTGCTAGTCGAGTCATACTTCCATTATTAATATGTCCATCGTGCTGTTTTACACACATATACTATCAGTTCCCAATATGTACATGTATAACATACATAAATACATCATATTTGTATATACTATGCTGTATATGCTACATATAGTTAAGAGTCTATTATTGGAGCTGTCACTGTTACTGTGATTGCATTCCTGTCTCTCTGTATCTCTCTCTCTCTCTCTATCTCTCTCTCTCTCTCTCTCTCTAACCCAAACGGCTGAGGCAGGTGGCTGCCCTCCCAGAGCCTGGTTTTGCCTGAGGTTTCTGTGCTTGCTCATGGGGGAATTGTTTGGTCTCTGAAGATAAAGAGTGTGGTCTGTACCAGCCCTATGGAAAGTGTCCTGAGGCAACATCTGTTGTGATTTAGTGATACATACTTAAAATTGAATTGAATTGAATTGAATTGAATTGGATTGAATTGGATTGGATTGAATTAACTAGCTCATACTGATAATAGTGACATGCTGATGTTTCACAGATCATTTTTACTAAGTTCAGCACCTTACCGTTGGTATGCTAATGTTTCACCACACCACTTTTCTTTTGACAAATGGACAGTTGGATTTATTTTTCGTTTTTGTCACCCAGTGATCAATATTTCAAGCTTTCCCCTGGGACCAGTTTTTTAAAAAAACAACAAAACATTAGACAACATAAAAATGCAGTCTGGCTTCTGTTTGTCAAGTCACTGAACCTGAAGCCAGCTATTTTCACCAGAGGTATCATCACAGTGGTGGAGGTTTTTTCTTTCCTGTCTGTCTGGAATTTCATGGCTCTTTTCAAAAACAGTAAGCCAGTTAATCGTTTACTCAGTCAGACATCAGCAAGAGGAGAAGACAGTCCACTAGTCCATCATGGCCGTCAACATCCCAGGAGTGATCGTCATGGTGTTTTTCTACCTGCTGGTCCTCGGGACCGGCATCTGGGCTTCTTTCAAGTCCAAAAGGGAACAGAAGAAAAGTGCAGCCACTGGAATGGATATGGCCATACTGGGAAATCGTAACAAAAGTTGTCTCAGGGCACTTTCCATATACAGCTGGTTCACACCAAACTCTTTATGTATAGAGACCCAACAATTCCCTCATGAGCAAGCACTTGGCAGCAGTGGTGAGGAAAAACTTCTGAGGCAAAAGCCTCAGGCAGAAGCAGGCTCTGGGTGGGCGGCCATTTGCCTCCACAGGTTGGGTTTGAGAGAGAAAGGGAGAGAGAGAGAGAGACAGAGACAGACAGACAGACAGACAGACAGACAGACAGACAGACAGACAGACAGACAGACAGAAACAGAGACAGAGAGACAGAGACAGAGATAGACAGACAGAGAGAGAGACAGAGACAGAGACAGACAGAAATGAATTCACAGTAATGGTGACAGTGCTAATAATAAACACAAGTGAGAAAACTAGGATGGAAACTGTATTACTGTAAATAACACAATAACAATAACATTTCCATTAAAAGTCAAGGAAGACCGTCAATCTAGAAAGTCTGTGAACAGCTTTTATGGCAGCCACCATTCCCTCCACTGAAATGTTCTTGAGCAAGTTCTTGAGCAAGGCTCAGTAGCTCTAAGGTCTTTATTGGTTTCTGATCTCTTTATGAAGGGGCAAGAATTTGCTCTGAGACATCAGCAAACCAGTAATCAACAAATCAGAAATTGGTAATTCTCACCAAAAATTAAGAAGCTCCCCAAAAATGCAGCAATTCAGACAAATTTCAGTTCACCTGAAAATAGAAATCTTTCCTCTTTTTTGGTGATCCAAACTCTGTTTAAACCTTAACACACACTTTATGATTATGTGTCCATGAAAGAACAAGACTTTTAGATAATAAAGAGTGAAGCAAAAGAAAAATTTTAGGCTTTTCACTCGGTAAATTTTAAACACAATAGGTGCAACAAAAAACGGACTCATAAGGAGTGGGAGAGAAACTGTGCATTCTGAACGCATGGAGGATGAGTAGTTCAGCAGTTTCCAGAGCAGACGGCAGCTTAAGAAGTGATATGAAGTGGAGAGCCTTAGAGAATCGATCAACCACAGTGAGAATGGTGAATGAAATCCACAGCGACGTGAGACCAAGGTCTTCCAGGAATGGGTAGAGGGAGGAGGAGTCCAGCTGGAGCCTTGTGCAAGGCCTTGCTTCAAGCACAGGTCGAGCAGGCCGCTATGTACCTGTGGGCATCGGCCTCGAGTGTCAGCCACTAAAAGTGGCGCAGAAGCAGCAATACGGTGCGGTAAGCTCCGGGATGTCAGGCGAGGCGGTGAGAATTGGTCCAGTGTAGAACATGTGAACGAACAGTGTGGGGGACAAACAGTTTGTCCTTAGGTCCTGGGTCTGGGTGCTGTAGCTGAGCCTCCCTGATAACCCCCTCGATGTCCCATGTGAGTCGTTCTCCTACCTGGCTTCTGTGCTCTTCAACAAAGGCATGCTTCCTGAGAAGTGGGATGTGTTCAAAGTGAAAGCCCACCAATCACCACAACCACTGACACCAACAGATGCTGCCACAGGACAGAATGAGAATGAGACCTTGAACAGAAACGACTCTGAGATCGAGGCATCAGAGCCAATGACTAGCACAAAATGTTAGTGTTCCTGTGTGTACAGTAGTATCTGTTGTCTCAAATTAAAATAAAGACCAGTAAATATTAGTTTATCACACAAATCTCTGTATCCAAAACATAAACATACTGTATTATGAAACGTGTATAATGTGTTTCAAGGTGGTGCCCATTGCTTCAGCAGGGTTGCTCTCACAGCAGATTGGGAATTCTCTGTCTCTGATTGGTGTCTGTGATGTGTGCTTCATTGCACATGTACATTAGTTTTTTGTCAATTCTGAAAATGTCTTTTACATATTATATATACAAGACACAATAATAGAATAATATTTGACTTTTGTTTGCATTCCAGTGTCCTGCTCTGTATTTGCCATTTGCAGAACATTCTATTGTGCTGCAGGGCATTTTTTCCCTCTTTTTTCTGGCAAGGTGTCATTAAAATTTTCCAATCCCATTTCAGTGTGCTGTATATCAATATTGTGTTCTTATAGTCTCAGAATATCATTAAAAAGTCATTAGAGATTTTAAGCATTTGGTACAAATGGTGCAGAAATGTTTTTGTTATCTAAACTGGGAATTTAGACTGAAAGATGTAATCTTTCATATTCATTAAATATTTTATTTAAACTGTCCACCAAAGGTGTGTGTGCCCATAGTGAAACCAGAAAGCTCAGAGTGACACCTGGGCCTTGATTGATCATTATATACACTTTATGAAATCAAGACATTTGAATTGAATAGCTTGAATGAAGCCAACCATCAATCCATCTATTCATTGTGGTGGCAGCAAGGTGAGCAAGGTAGTAAAGACATTCCTCTCCCCATGAATGTTTTCCAGCTCACAGTTGACTGCAAACTGCTCCTGTACATGATAAAGGTCACGATCTGACAAAGCCAACAAAACCACATCATCTACAACTGGTCCCAGTGGACCTCAGGGCATGTCGGACTGCTGTCTCCTTCAAGTAGACTGAGATATCTTCATTCAACCAGGCAGGTGCTTGCTGTGATATGGTTTGACTTGGTTTCTGCCTCCATTGAAAAGATAGTTACCCAAAATCAAACAGGATTTCAAAAAGAGAGTAACAGAATATAAAAACAATGGAAAGTTTCTCCTCTCTTTCCTGCTTGTCTTCCTCTCACATGCTCCCTTTTCTTCTTCTCAGATCTTTCACTGGGCTGTTCAAGCTTTGAGTGGAAAGGTACAGAGCGGTGGATGGTTGACTGTTTTCAAAAATTATCCTTGGGTGCTAGCCACTACATTTCACAGATAAAACAATGTGATGATGCAGACACCTTCTGACACATGGAAAGTTACAGAAGGAAAAGAAATGTGGACATTGTCAAGCAAAGGTGACACACTGTACCTTAAGCTGATAGAAGACTGGAGTTAGACATTGTGATGACCCATGTTTTACCAGTCCTGACTCATTTATGTTGAGGACAATGTGAAAATTTCAGTCCAAAAACACCTTTAATCCAAGAAAGAAAAGTGCTCTGTGGTTTTAATTGAATGCTTCTACCATCTGTGTTACACACATGCACACAACCAAATTAATGAATTGAATTAACAAGGAGGGAGTGTGCAAATATGGATGTAGTCAGTATTGTGAAGCATGTATGATAGATAGATAGATAGATAGATAGATAGATAGATAGATAGATAGAT